>SNQJ01S0238861.1:0-13741 GCA_010110895.2 Picea sitchensis
AATTTTTCTCATCTTCCACCTTCTCCTTATATCTCCATACTTAGAAAAATTTGAAGTCCTTTCAGACTCACTCACCCCTCCTTATCACCTTCCTTGCTCCCCCTTTTCACCCTTATCTCACACTTATATTATTTTTAACCTTATGTTGAACTCACAGAGTCACCCATATCCCCCTCATTCCTCACTCCTTCATTCGCTAGCCTGATACTCCAACACATACAAATACCCCTTCGCCTCACCACTCCATACTTAGAAAATGCTAAGTCCTTTCGAACTCTTGGACTCACCTCACCCCTTCCCCTCACATTCCTCACCCCCGCGAGTCTGAAAGTCCACCCCCCTTATTTCTCCCCTCCCCTTACCTCACCCTACGTCATCCTAATCTCACCCACTCCCTACAAATATCCCCTACCTAACTACCCACTATTCCTCTCTTTCCTACATTCGTTCACTCCCCCTTTCAACATTATACTTTGAACTTTCTTTTTTATTATTATTTTATTTAATTTCTCAACCAATTATATTATTCCACATCAAAACCTGTGAAGAGATGACAAGTGGAAGGGTATTATTGGTGCCACATGACAGCTTATGGAGGGAGACACATGATGTATTTTTATTGAAGACACATGGAACACTCTTATGGGATACATATGGAATATTTTTGACTTATCAAATGAAGACATGTGGCATCCCATCATTGGTGGCATGTGGCAAAATACTAGTGGAAACATGTGGACATATCTGGTTGGCACATCAACATGATGACTTAGCGTTGCATTTAAAAATTATATTATATTTTATTGTTTTATTTAATTTCTTAACAATTATATTATTCCACATCAAAACCTGTGAAGAGATGACAAGTGACAGGGTATTATTGGTGCCACATGACAACTTATGGAGGGAGACACATGGTGTAGTTTTATTGAAGATACATGGCACACTCTTATTGGCACACATGACATATTTTTGACTTATCGAATGAAGACATGTGGCATCTCATCATTGGTTACATGTGGAAATATACTAGTGACGACATATGGAAATATCTGGTTGGCACATCAACATGATGACTTAGCTTTGACTTGGAATTTAAAAATTATATTATATTTAATTATTTTATTTAATTTCTTAACCAATTATATTATTCCACATCAAAACATGTGAAGAGATGACAAGTGGTAAGGTGTTATTGGTGCCACATGACATCTTATGGAGGGAGACACATGGTGTAGTTTTATTGAAGACACATGGCAGACTCTTATTGGATACACATGGAATATTTGTGACTTATCAAATGAAGACATGTGAGATCTCATCATTGGTGACTTATGGAAATATACCAGTGGCGACACATGGAAATATCTGGTTGGCATATCAACATGATTACTCAACATTGACTTGGCATTTAAAAATTATATTTTATTGTCCAATTTCCAAGGGTGGTTGAATTAAGTCCATGGCTTCTTGTTCTTTGTTCCTTTCCAAATGTACATTACACTTTACATTTCAAAAATTAAAACCTATTAATTTCCTATGCATGTGGGATGCGTTTTATGAAGAAAGGTCGAATTTCATGAAGAAAAGGACGAAATTCATCCAAGGGATGCTATTTTCCCATCAATTTTGATTGACGGTCGATGAGCATTAATCTTGTGGAGACAATAACTTGAGCTCTAGGTGTCGGAATCAAAACAATTTTATACTGTTGGAAAGGTATTTAAATGAAGAAGATGATGGTACAGGTTTCAAGGGATGAAATTGACCACATTTTCCCCAAAAATTAAAATATCAGCCAACTTCATTTTTAATGGGCTTGCGTGACAACTCAACTTCACGAGCTCATATCTTGAGATCCAAGCGACGGATTTGGGAAAAAATTATATCGTTTGAAAGCTAATATGATGAAGATCATACGTGAAGAGATTTACATGGATAAAGGTTGACTATCATTTCACTAAAATTAAAACACATGACCCCTATTTAAAAGGGAAATTAATTGAATTTTGAAAATAAAAGTTTATTTAAAAACTTTTATTAAAAAAGGAAAATGACCCATTTAAAAGTTACAGATGTTAATGATGTGAATTCAGTAATAAGCACTTAAATGAGGCATTAATTAAAGAATATGTTTGAATAAGAAAAGTGTACAGGAATTTCAAGAGAGAAAAAAAATTAACTACTCAAGTAGTTAAAAAATATCATCTTAAAAAGAGAAGAAATAATTCATCAAGGGCTCCAATAATCAGAATTATCAGAGGGGCAAGGTAGAAGACCAAAGGAAGAATAAGGTACAACCATGAATACAAAACTAAGCTTCTGATCAAAGAAAATAGATCTCCATCTTCTCCACTCTTTCTATTCTCCTACACCATTTCTCATAGTTTTATGCTTGAGTCTCTAACTTGGGCACAAGGTTGAGTTCTTGAGTGTTGTTCTTGTATTCTTCCAAAATATTTTTCTTGTATGATCATGGAGTATTTACATCCATATACATGACTATTAAAGATTTTGTAATGAAGAACATTTTTAATGAATAAACTCCACAAATAATTGCGTCGAGGTTGATTTCAACTGTATCTTGTAACTTTGAGTCTTAAGTATGAGGTATTTGAGATTCACCTATGAAATCCTCTTTTGATCTTGATAGTAGTAATCTTTTAAAATTATTTGATATGATCAAATTATTTTCTCCTATTTTTCGTGAGGAAGACATGGATGCATTTATATATGATTAACCAGATTGTGTATGTGATGTTGATGATAAATAAATTTGATGTTGAAGCCCTCATTCGATATTTTCAATTGTCTAAAGACTTCTTGTTGCATACAAAGATCATATTAGGTTATTGAATAACCATATCATTTCATAATTTCAAGCAATAAAGATCTAGGGTTGGTTGCCTTATCATTCTCCTAATCCAAGATATCACGTATATATGTTTTAGCCCAAGAGGAGTGCCACCTCTCTAAAAACATAAGGGGATTAATATCCTCATGAGGTTTTTGTTTTGGTCCTGACAGATTCAAGTGTCACATTTTTTGCGACTCCACTGGGGACAAACTTATTTTCAAAGATATTTGAGGCCCTGCTTCAGATCAGATTGAGGAACCAAAAATATCCATGGCTCAAAGTTTCGAAAAGAAGATTCAGGAAAATTTTTGCTTTTTTTAAATGGAAGGGATTTATAAAGGATTATTGAACAATGTTTCACCTTTTCTATAATTTCAAAAAGACTCAAGAAGAACCAAATATTTGGGAGAATGAACTCCCTGGAAACTCCATTGGAAAGACTCAAGATGAATAATATCATTCATGTCATGATACTCCTTTAAATTCTTCGTTAATCCCATCAATGGATTTACAAGACTCAACAAAAGGGAGAAATTCCCAAAGAAGGAGGCAATTTCATAAAACCCCTTTAAATATACCAGAAGTAGATTTTCAAATACCTGATATTTCTAATGAATATTTCTACATTCTTTGGGGATGTTGTAGAAGATACAGAGAAACACTTTTTAATTTTAAAAGTACATGTTATGATTTCAACCTCATTGAAGACAATGTTACACATATATTTTTTTACAAACTCTGTGAGGGAATGATCTTGAATGGTATATCTCATTAATACCTAACTCCATTACTAGTTAGGATGTGTTAGAAGATTCATTTGCAGAAAATTTCATCCTAAGAGTGCATTCATATGTTGTGTTGATGCTTCAAATGTTGTTTCCCACCCACCCTTTCACATATGGACACAAGAAAATGAAATGAATGTTTTGGAAGAAGAATCTAATAAAACATTGGAAGATTTTTTTGAATCTAGTCGCATGGCTGAAAATGAAAATAAGAATTTTGATTTGCAAGAGAAAGACGTCAGCCTCTCATACACTCCATATGGAGATATTTTAAACAACGCGTTTGAGAATGAAATTGAGGATCCTCCACCAAATACACAAGACTATTTCTGCCTTTTAATAGATGATGAAAAGCCTCAAGAGCCTTGGCAGCAAGAACAATTGGTGGAAGAAATGGATCTTGAGAAAAATGATGAACAAGATGGCCATTACATGAAGGAAAATTCTTTACAAGAAATTGGTGATGAATCAATAATATTGGACATGGGCAGTGATAAGGAGAGAAATGAAAGAATGTTATCATTGAAAATTGTCCATCTAGTCAAAGGCAATAATATTTTTGAGCAACCAAGAATTGATTTCATTGAATTATGGTTCCAGAGGATTGTTGGAAAAGAAACACAATCAGATCCTCAACACACCTTGTTCAATATTTCTCCAGTACATATTGAGAGTGCCCCTCACTCAATGGTACACGTTTCAATGTGTTCCATAGTGATGGAGTTCATTCCACGAATCACATCAATGCTTGAATGGCTCCATTGGAAATATGACTATACCTAAGGTGCCTCTTTCTTTCAAGTAAGTTAGGGTAGGTAGATCATGTATGTACATATTTTGTTTTTTCAGTTCAATTTTTCACAATAAGGTACTCAAATTTGAAGATAACTCCATGAAAGAAGAAGAATTACAAGAATTTTTTTTCAAGACCACTCCATAGCCCAATGGAGAAGGAATTTGGTCTTGAGATTCTGGTGTTTTCAGTAACCCATAGGGGGTTAATGTCCCGCAGTTGGAGCCAGTGGTTGACCAAAATTGGTCACCTATATTTTCCCTCTCTTGGTTTAATAAAAAAATTGATATCGGAAGATGAAAAATTTTAAACTATTATAAATTCATTATGTATCCCTCAGTATCATCTTCGCCACACATTTTTCAGATCGTAAATCCGAGTTCATATGCTCAAGATATTCAGGTTTAAATTTTAAGCGAAAAATGGTACATCTACCATGTGGAATAAAGCTAATTCCTTGGAAACATATCCAAAATTTTCAAGCCCAATTTTCAAGCCCAAGACCCATATTTTTCTTCTATTTTTTGGGCCCAAGACCCATATTTTTCTTCTATTTTTCGGGCCCATGATCCATATTTATGAGAGGAACAAAATGAAACCATTGATTTATGATATTAACACAGAGACACAGTGAACAATAATAGAGATACAATAAAAATTGACTTCTATTAAATAAGAAATATGCTAAAAACTATAAATTGCACACTGAAAACAAGCTTGCTAGAATGGTGGAAACTTATCTCTTAGTAGAGATGTGACGACTACGTTCATTCCCAAGAAGATGAGTACATGAGGCTTTGAAGGCCTTTTTACAATAAACATGAATTGAAAAATCCTAGACATCCAAAAACCTAACCCTAGGAGATGAAGCACCAAAAGTCATGTGGGCCCCATTGGGTAAGTTAGTACATCAACTTCCCGGGGTTGTAACTTTTGCATATGATCTCTGTTTAGGGAAGATGATATCTTGTTGGAAATTTCTTGATGAGGATCTTAATTTAGATGGCTCAATCAATGTTGTTGGCCTTCATTGAGGTGCTCAATCATGAAAAAGCATCATTTAGGCCCTCAAAACGACCCCTGAAGTTTGGGACTCGAAAAACTACTAAAAATAGGAAGTTGCCAAAAAATTGTTTTGAGCCAGCTGGAAAAGGTGGGTGGCCACCAAGATCCTCCTGGATCAATCCTCGTCCCTTAGGAAGCAAAGGTCTCCATTGCGTTGAGTGCACCCATCAAATGAGGACATTTCTGCTGAATTTGGCCCCGGGTGAGCCACTTGCCTTGGTGCAGGAGCTTCCCTACTTTGACAACCCAATAAAGCTAGATCCTCTACTTGAGAGTTCCCTTGACCTATGTGTGCATGATCTTATCAATGGATTCTTGTTCCATGTAGTCAAGGTTGAGCTATGTTGGTGTCAATTGTTCTTCTATCTCTGAGGTGTCCAATAATGGTGGAAAATAAGGCCGAAGGAGGTCCACATTGAACACTGGGTGCAAGCCAAGGAAGGGGGGAAGGTTGATATCAAAGCAATTATCACCCATATCCTTGGTGATGGTATAAGGTCCATAACATAGTGGAAGAATCTTTCGATGAGGCCCTGCAAGGCATTTTTTCTGCAAGTGCAACCAAACTTTGTCTCCCACCTAAAACTGGTGTGGCACTCGATGTTGATCATGGTGCTTCTTTTACTTGGCATTGGAATTTTGTAAAACATCCTGAACTTGTTGGAGGATGTGATGGATCCAATCAATGAATCTGGTGGCTTTGTCAGCTTCAGTTGGATCATGTGACGAGTCTACCTAGGTGGCTGCAAGGGGTAGTGCAACATCCATGGGATCTAATGGTTGAAATCTCAACCCCACCTAAAATGGGATGTGGTCAGTTGAGCTATGTATGGCTCTATTTTAGCTGTGTTGAACATAGGGAAGATTATTATCCCAGGTGAGGGGGTGCTTGGAATTGTACATGCACAGGATGTGCACGATCATCTGGTTGACGAACTCAATTTGGCCATCTGTTTGGGGGTGGAAGGATGTGGAATTAGTGAGCTTGGTGTCTAGTAGTGACCAGAGGCTCGACCAGAATGTGTTGAGGAACTGACTATCCCGATATAAGATAATGGTTTGTGGGATCCCAAAGTCTACCCACACTCGTTCAAATAAAATATTGGCAGTGGTCTCCGCTGTGATGCTCTTCTTATAGGTGACCATAATCGCCATCTTGGAAAATAAATCAACAACAAAAAAAAACACAATCATTTCCCCGCTTGGTGGATGGAAGGCCCAACATGTAGTCCATTGAGATGTATTCCTAGGGCCTGTCAATAGTAGGAAAATGAGTGTACATGCCTTGTTTATTAATGGTCAATTTGGAAATAACGTAGGAAGTGAAGGACCAGATATACTTGTTGATATCCTGTCGATGTTTCGGCCAGTAGAAATTTCATTACAACACTACCACTGTATTTTCCATGCCGAAATTTCCTGCCACCCAACTGTAGTGGGATTCCCAAATCATCTTTGCTCACTCACTTGATGGAACGCAGAGATGGCCCAGATGGAACAACATCCCTCCTTGAAGATAGAAATTAGTGATAGTTTTGTTTTCCCCCAACATCTGGTAGGTGTTAGTGAAGTTAGGATCTGTCTCATAGAGGTGGGGAAATCTGGAGGTCTCGTGGCCGCAAGAGTGTAGCACTGTGGTGAGTGTCATGATTGGAGGTCGTCTGAGGTAATCATTGACTCGGTTAGTACTTCATGTTTTATACTTGATGTTGAGGTGGAACTACTGAAAATATGTGGACCACTTCTGATGGTAGTCATTCTACAATTTGTCTTCTGTCTGCATGAAATGCAACAACTTATGATCAATGTGGATGACTGTCTCCTTCTCGAGAATGTAATGCCTCCACTTGTGGAAGGCTTACACAATGGAGTGCATTTATTTTTCATAAGTAGTGTACTTATGGATGACATCTAATAGTGTCTCACTATGATAGGACATGGGGTGGCTGTGCTGAGTGAGGATTGTGCCCACAACATAGTCTAAAGAATTTGTCTCGATCTTAAAGGGTCATTGCAGGTCAAGTAATGAAATCACTAGGGCTGAGAACAAGTGATACTTCATATCATCAAACGATTTATGTTGGGACATGCCCCACATAAATTTTTCCTTACCACCACCCCTGGTTATTTGGCCGAGGGCCCATGCAATATGGGATAATCCCAATACTAACCTGCGATAGAAATTGGAGAAGCCTAAGAAGCTTTGAAGCTCAGTGAGCGTGGTTGGAGATGGCCAGTCACGGATGACTTGGATATTGGTTGGATCAACATGCGCACCATGCACATCAACAATGTATCCTAGGTACTGGACCCTTTCCATGTCGAAGGAGAATTTTTCCAAGTTGGCATATAGCTTGTGTTGTCGTAGTGTGTGCATAACCTACTGAATATGTTGCAAGTGTTCTACCCAAGTCTTGTTGTATATGATTATGTCATCTAGGCACACCACCACAAAATAATTAGTTAAAGGCCGCAAGATATCATCCATCGTCCTCATGAAAGTTGTTGAGGCATTTTTCAAACCAAAGGGCATGACCGACCATTAAAAAATACCTTCTTTTGACTTGAAGAAAGTTTTCCATACATTTGTATGCTCTATTGCGACCTGACGATAGCCAAAATTCAGATCAATCTTACTAAAGTATTTCTCCCCCTTGAGCTGATCAATGAGATCGTTGATTCAAGGAATTGGGTACGAGTTCATGACTATGATTTTATTTAGGGCCTGATAATCAATGCAGAGTCTCTAGGTCCCGTCTTTCTTTTGCAACAAAACGATTGGGCTTCCACAAGGTGATGATCTGGGTAGGATGTGCTGCTTGTGGTGTAGTTCTTGGATCAAATGCTTGATCTCCTCATTTTATAGCAAAGAGAAATGATACACTGGCCCATTGGTTAGTGGTACGTCGAGGGTCATATCGATGGGATGCTTGACCTGATAGTGCATAGGTACCCTAGTAGGTGATGAGAATATGCATTTGTATGATTCCACGACCTTATCCACTTGATTCGTTTGCATGAAGAGGTCGACCACATAGGCCATGGATGTGGCTGCAACCTTTCTCTCACTCTAAGAGAGAATAAAAAAGAATAAAAACTTCCCAGTATGAGAAATGACCTTCCTCCATTTCTTGGCAGAGATCAAGGAAATAACACTAGGTGGGATTACCTCAGGTATCCTATACAATTTCCTGTTCAAAGTGATAATAAAAATGTGAGGCATAAGCTCATATACAACATGATGTTTCCATAAATAAGGTTGGCCCAAAATAACATCAAAAAATTAAAGGGGAGAAACATCACACAACACCTCATTTTTGAATGGCTTGATGTTGTATGAAAAGCAACACTGTTGGCTGACACAAATATCACTTCCTTAACAGAGCCATCTGATGGTGTAGGGATACAGGTGTGGTGTTGTTGGAAGGGATAGCCGCTTGATGAACTATAATGAGAAGAGGTTCTTATAGCTACTACTATAAACGATGAAGTGAATTGGAGTACCTTTCACCCACATCTGTGAATGAAAGAGGCAATCACCTACCTTTGGATCATTAGGTTCACCAAGCTAGATATTGGTGGTAGTAAAGGTGGCACTAGGTTTCGCGTCAATGATCCATCTCCCATTTTCTTGTTCTGAATCAAATTCGGAACCTGCATCTGATTCATAGAATTTTGCCTCAGCCACCAATGACTTATTTGAGTGACAATCATCAATTTTATGCCAAGGGCTCTTATGGAAGTCGCGCCACTTCCTGATATCTTTCTTCGTCTTCTCATTGGATTTATTTTCTTACAACTTGGACTGGTTTTCCTAAGGTTTCCCATATTTTCTCTGTCCTTTTTTATGTGGTTTGGGGTTGCCCTTGCCCTTCTTCTGTTGTAAGGGGTTCCTAGACCCAAATTGCCGCGTCCTTTTTTTAAGCTTCTTCTCGATTTTGACGACATATCGATAGGCTGCGCCCAAGGATGAGATGTCCAAAAACTCCATTTTTGTCTAGATGTAACTATGAAAACCATCATGGTACTTGAAAATAATATTTCACTCAGAATATTTGATACCCATCTTGGTGCGTAAGGTATGGAAGACATTGGTGAACTGTGGCACTGTTTGGTCTCTTTCCTGTCGCAGTTTGGTCCATCTTCTATACAAGTCGTCATAACTTCCAACGGGGTAGTATTGTTCCTTAATATCATCCTTGAAGGAACCCCAAGTGGGTGAAATTACAAATAATGTGGATCCCTATATTTCCTTTTTCTCATAGAAATTATCCCACCAATGTTTGTGACGCAACACCCCTACCTCAGCAGGGTCTACTTGACCTCATAGTCTTTGGATCTTCCTACTTCCTTGCGCCGAAATGGCTCTCTAGTTCCCACTGGAACCTTCAATGCATGTAAACCATAGGTCCTCCTTAGAATTTATGCCTGCAGGAACAAGCACTAGGTGCGAACCCCTACTCCGCATGACCATTGAATTATCTCCAAATGTCTCTCCAAGTACGCGACTTCGCATTTCGCGATTTAAGTATTCCTGCTGCAAGTCACCCCGACTCCTCCGATTCCTGAAACCCCGAAATGGGCTAACGGTCCTTAGCTCCTCCCTTATTTTTTCACCATATGACCTCTAGCCAAAATCCTAGGGCCTCTCCTCCGAGAACGTTAGGATTTCACGACTTATGAGTTCACAATGCAACTCTTCTTCTTTTACCAAAGTCCAAAATCGTGATTTGCTCTCCATAGATCAATGGTCCCAAACCTCCTAAGATCTGATGGTACAGATTGCGTCGAAATTTCGTGTATTCGAGATTCCCGAAAAAATCTTCCTCCACACTTTGGACTTCTGAAATCCCAAAATTCCAATCTCCAATCAACGACTCTCATTGATCCAGATCTAACTATTTCTATCTCTCCTGAGCTTGTGAGTGTTGAAAGGAACTTGGTCTTAACCTCCCCACTGATCCATTGGATCCAACGGTCCATGGATATCTGCGCTTCTCCCTTTGAGAAACATAACCATTCGTTCAAGTTATCAAATATTCCTGGCCAAATAACTTGGTGTCCTTCCTCCTGAGCTTGGTTTCTGGGAGGTGACTTCGACCCTCGTCCTTCGTTTGAACTTTCCAAGTATCTATCCCTCTTGAGCTTGATTCTGGCTGCAAACTCAAGGATTCCAAGGGATTATTACATGCACTCCTTTCGGCCTTCACAATAATATTTGATTATCTGAACTCTTCCAAATCTCCACACTCCTTGTGATAGTAGTTCTTCAACCACTCACCATGTTAGAAAAAGTCTAAGACTTCAACTTGGCCTGCGCACACCTCTATACTTTCACTTCTGTTGGTATGAGAACAACTCTATCTCTCCTGAGCTTTTCTGAGGTAAAACTCAGAATCTTGTCAACGCACTCCTTGCAGACCTTCACTACACTTTTTGCAGGAATTCTCAGGAGGAGAAATAATTGAAACTCATACTTTCCCTCTCACAGACTTCATACATTCAACATGAAATCATACACATAAAGAATTGAAACAAATGCATAACAGAGCATATAAGCCAACTGTAAACATACCATTCAATAGATGCAAACAATATTCATAACAACACCATGAAATTGAGTCAAAGCATTCTTATATTAACTCAAGTGCTTATGTACATGTTTTCTATAGAAACAACTATCTTCTTATACAAATTCTATAGTCTATGTTCTCCTATTCTCTCTTAGGCTCTCTTACTCTATAGATTCTATATCTTACAAATGAGAAGAATCATACAATACAATACATAAGAGGGATCTTTCTCGAGTTTTCCCTCCTATAAACTCAAGCTATCTTATCGCAACAAAGAATACAACTACTTTACATTGATTAAATTAATTGCCTCCAACCAATAGATGAGAGAAATTTCTCAAGATCTGTGTTACAATCCCCAAAACATTTAAGAGCACTTATGTCTCTCCAAATATTACATTAATGTGCCATCCTTTTGAAATTCAAAATATCTTCAAAAATGTGCGTTGGTGCATATCCAACTGTCCTATGCTTGCGCTTGCTTGCGATGCTCCTGCATCATACTCCTCTGGATGAAAAATTCATGGAATCCTGTCCATGAGCTCCTGCACCGTCTTTCCATGTTTCTGGATATCTTCTTCACTTTCCCAACTGGCATCTTCGATTGGGTGTCCTTTCCATTTTATCAAATATTCAAAATATGTCTTCCTCCGGGTCTTCTTGTTAACTCTCTGATCAATGATATTTTCCATCTGCGGCTTTTCAGCTATAGGCATCTGTTTGACCCATTGAATCTCTTCTTTGTTCTCTTCTCCTCTTCCCTCATCTTCTCTATAAGGATACATATCTTCTACGTTGAATATGGGTGATATGCCCACATCATTAGGCAATTCTATTTCATAGTCATTTGCCTCAAATTTTCTCAGAATCTTACACGACCCTATATTTTTCATCTTTGGCTTATTATATGTTTCCCTTGGGAACCTTTATTTTCTTAGATGTGCTAAGACTAAATATCCCACTTCGAATTGAAGCTCTCTTTTGTGCCGATCTGCTCTGTGCTTATATTCCTAGTTGGAACTCTAAAACCGTTCTTTAATCTTACCGTGGAGCTCTTGCATCTCTGCTGCAAAATATTCCACTCCAGCACTCGTAAACTCATTATTCTCTAAGTTTCTCAACTTAGATATTCCTCTTGGCTGCATTCCATACATTATCTGGAATGGGCTCTATCCTGTGCTCTAGTTAGGTGAGTCATTATATGCAAATTTCTCTTGTGGTAGAATCAGATCCCACTGACTGTGATGTTCAACTACCAAACTCCTCAATAAGTCTCCCAAACTTTGATTTACTACCTCAGTCTGTCCATATGTATGAGGGTGATATGTTGAGATAAAAGATAGATTTGACCCCAACTTTTTCCATAGTGTCCTCCATAAATGACCAACAAATTTGGTATCTCTATTTCAAACAATACTCTTGAGTAAACCATGAAGTCGAACAACTTCTTTGAAAAACAAATTTGCAATGTGTGTTGCATCACTGGTTTTATGACATGGAATAAAATGTGCCATTTTTGAGAATCTATCGACTACCACGAATATGGAATCACAACCTCTCTGTGTCGTCGACAGTCCTAACAAAACATCTATGCTTACCGTGTCCCACGGCCTCTCTGGTACTGGAAATAGTTGATACAACTCTATATTCTGTCTCTTCCCCTTTGCGTCTTGGAAAATTCTACACATGTTGACAAAAATTTTGACATCTGTCCTCATCCTTGGCCAATAATACACATTGTTCAGTTGCAAAAATGTTTTTTCATGGCCGAAATGTCCAGCCAATCCTCCACTATGCTTTCCCTTCAAAAGGTTCTCTCTCATAGAACTCTTCGGGATACAGGATTGATTTCCTTTGAATAACAATCCATCCTGAATCAAGTATTCAATCCATTGGATCCTATCTCTCAGAATAGGATTCTCACATGCTTCATAAGCATCCTTGAAATATGAATCATCTCGATACATGTTCTTAAGGCTATCAAAACCGAGGGTCTTCACACAAAACTCTTGCAGAATGAAACATTTCATGCTTAATGCATCACCAACCTTGTTAACATTTCCATAAATGTTCTTGTTACACATAAAAAACACTCACTTTGATAGTGTCGCAAGTGTTGTCATTACAAAGGTCGCAAGTGTCGCATTTCACTTACAAGTGTCGCAAGTGTTAAAGAAAGCATACTGCCATCATGCCTATGTCATGCCTGTAACTACATGATAAGGACAATTGAAACACCTCAAACACTTGATTTGGAAGAGGAGAAATGAGTCAACAGGCTTACAAACCTTTTTCCATTTGAAAGCACCTCAAAAACTAAGTTTTGGAGGAGAGCGCTCCCCTATATCTCTTCTGGGAGCGCTGGCGCTCCCCCTTACACTTTCTGGGAGCATTATAAAGCTCCTTTGTCCCTTTTGAGGGAGTGCTGGTGTCTTTAGGAGTGCTTATGCCCCCCTTAAGCCTATTGGGGAGCGCTACAACGCTCTTATGGCCCTTTTAAGGGAGCGCTACCTATTTTAGGCAGCAGTTGAGTTGTTGAGATGAATGGGGGAAGGATCTTTTCATTCTTAGAAGGCAGTTGAGCTCGAATCCCTAGTCCCGCCATGTTCTTAGGGAAGATCCTCAATTGAAGGAGGCAAATCCTCAGCTTCCCCAAGGATATCTCAAG
>SNQJ01S0238862.1:0-13620 GCA_010110895.2 Picea sitchensis
CAACCCCATCTCTTCTCTGTACCGTGTATTTATAGCTTCTGTGCACCTTGTGCATGCAGTGTTCGCAATGCCTCTGCATGCTGACTCTGTACCGTTATCCTCCACCTCTCGAGTGCTCTGTTTGATTATCATCGTGACTCTTCAGCTTCTTTGGTGGTTCGCCCCGCGTGTCTAGGATCACTGCATGTTATACTGATATTCCTCAGTCTCTCTGGTAGTTTAAGACTCTTCATATTCTCTGAGATAGTCGAACTCTTGATCTTCATCGACCTTGATCAACGGTTCATGATCTTGGTGAATCAACGGTCCTGATCTCATCGTGATCTCCCATCTCGCTGTTCCTTCGTTGGATATTTTCGTTACTCCAAGTCGCGATAGGCGAGACTCCGAGATGGAGCTCAGATCAACGATCCACATCTTTTGGTGTATTGACGGTCAGGATCTTATCGTGATCTCGCATCTCACTGTTTCTTCGTTGGATTTTTTCGTCACTCCAAGTCGCGATAGGCGAGACTCCGAGGTGGAGCTCAGATCAACGGTCCACATATTTTGATGTATTGACGGTCAGGATCATTTCATGATCTCGCATCTTGCTGATCCTAAGATGGAGATTTTCATCACTCCAAGTCGCGATAGGCGAGACTCCAAGATGGAGATTTATGGTGCTCTGATCTTTCGCCACGCGTCCTCTTGATCCAACGGTCCTTGATTAAGTCGCGACCTCGCATCTCGTGAATCCTTTGACTTTCCAGTCAGCGACATGACGATCTTTCGCCACGTGTCCTCTTGATCCAACGGTCCTTGATTAACTCGCGACCTCGCATCTTGTGAATCCTTTGACTTTCTAGTCAACAACATGACGATCTTTCGCCACGTGTCCTCTTGATCCAACGGTCCACGATTAACTCGCTATCTCACATCTCGTGAATCTGGAGATGAATCATCTCGACTCTCCAAGTCGCGATCCGCGAAACTCTGAGATGGAGCTGAGATCAATGGTCCACGATCTCGATGATTCTACGGTCCAGATCTCATCATGAACTCGCATCTCGCTATTCCTTCGATAGAGGTTCTTGCCTCTCCATGTCGTGAGTCGCGAAACTCCAAGATGAAGCTAGATCAATGGTCCAGAACAAAACTTTGATTTGACAGCTGTGATTAAATCGCGATATCGCATATTGCGAAATCGACATTCTTGATGTCAAGTGACTTTGTCATTTCAAAGTCCCGATCCCCGATACTCTGCTAATGTCACACGTGGTTTGACACGTGTTAAATACTGCCACGTGTCACTCTGATTCGTGACTTACATGTGTCTGAAGTGTTGAATTTGCCTGACACCTATCATTACCTGCTTATGCCACGTGTCCCTAGCTGACGTGGTCTGCTGTCGTGAGTTGGATCGATGGTCTAGATCACATGTTGATCTGACGGTTCAGGTTCAGTCGGGATTTCTTTCATCGTGATTTCGGGGTTTCTGTTGTAATTGTTCACGGGACTCGTGAAACTCCTATTCCCAATTAGCCGACGAAGCCTTCCTGTCGAGCTTCTCCCGGTGGCACTCGATCGCTGCCACACGTCTACACGAATGGACGTTCCAGATCCCGTCGGGATTTCGCGACTGCTGCTGTCCTAATGCACACGACCTCGAGAACTCCGATTTCCCGATGGCCGATATCCCAATGCTTGTCAGGACTTCTTTCCTCTTGTTCACGGGGACTTATCCTCCGTGCAACTTCCGCAGATCCGACGACTGTCGGCAACCCTGCACCAAATCCAACAGCTCTCGCTGCGTTCGATTATTCACTGCTTTCGATCATTCACCTTTCTGAACTTGTCTTCTGTTGGCCTGTCATCTTCCCTGTTGTACTTGCCATCAATGACAAGCATATGCTATCTGTTAAACATTTTCCAACACATATGTCTTGGGAATGTCCCGAGAAAAAGAAAGAAGGAGGTGAAGCTCACATTTCAGAAGTGCAGAAGCTGAATGTTGAAGCAAAAGGTGCAGAAGATGGAAGATCCCTGATGTTGAAGAAGGTTCTCTTGAAACCAGAGGTAGAGGTTGAAAAGCTAGTGCAAATGAACAATTTATTCAAGACTGCTTGCAAGACTAAGGATAGAGTATGCAAAGTGATAATTGACAATGGGAGAACTGATAACTTAGTATCCATAGAGATGGTGGAGAAATTGGAACCAGAGACAACTGAACATCCAAAGCCATATAAAGTCTCATGGTTGCAGAAATGACACCAGGTAATGGTAACTAAACAATGCCTCGTTGAATTTAAAATAGGAGGATATAGAGATGAGATTATCTGTGATGTGATTCCCATGGATGTATGTCATGTTTTGTTGGGGAGACCATGGCAGTTTGACAAGAATGTCATTCATGATGGGAGAAAAAACACTTATACTTTGGAGAAGAATGGTAGGACACACATGTTGCTGCCAATACAGGAGAATAAAGTAAATGAAGAAGCCAACAAATGTATACTTCTCATGAGTGGGAAGGAACTCCTGAGTCAAGTTAAGAAGGAACATGAGATGCAATTCGCGGTGGTGAGAAAACCTAGAGTTGTCCTTACAAGTAATTTTATGGATGATTTTCCTGAGTTACCTAATTCATTTCCCCCCATCAGAAGTATCAACCATCACATTGATCTAATACTAGGATCAAGTCTACTGAACAAAGCAACATATAGATTGACACCTCAAGAGAATGAGGAGGTAAATAGACAATTCTAGGATTTATTAGACAAGGGTTTTGTCAGAGAAAGATTGAGTCCATGCGCAGTACCAACCGTGTTCAGTCCGAAGAAGGATGGAGGATGGAGAATGTGTACAGACTCAAGAGCCATAAACAAGATCACCATCAGGTACATATTTCCTTTTCCAAGGATGGATGACTTAATGGATTGTTTAAGTGGAGAAATTGTTTTTTCAAAAATAGATTTGAAAAGTGGATATCACCAGATAAGGATGAGAGAAGGTGATGTGTGGAAAACAACCTTCAAGACGAATGAAGGGTTGTATGAGTGGATTGTTATGCCATTTGTCTTGACAAATTCCCCAAGTACTTTTATGAGATTGATGAATGAGGTATTGAAATATTTCACTGGTAAGTTTGTGATTGTATATCTAGATGATATATTGGTCTTCAGTAAAACTAAAGAAGAGAATTTGAGACATTTGACATTAGTGATGAGAAGACTACAACAGGGGAAGCTGTTGATAAATATGAAGAAGTCCTCTTTTATGAAGACAAAACTCATTTATTTGGGTTTTGTGATCTCTTCAAATGAATTGAAGATGGATCCAGAAAAGGTGAGAGTAATCAAGGAATGGCCATCACCAAGAAGCATATTTGAGGTGAGAAGCTTCCATGGATTAGCAGGTTTCTATAGGAATTTCATTAAAAATTTTAGTGGAATTTGTGCACCAATTTGGATACAGTGAAGTAGAGGCACAAGTATTTTAAGTGGACAAAAGAGGTTGAGAAAAGTTTCAAGATATTGAAGGAGAAGATAACAGAACAACCAATTTTGGACTTGCCAAATTTTAGGAAGACATTTCAAGTAAGGTGTGATGCTAGTGGAGTTGCAATTGGAGCAGTCTTGAGCCAAGATAATACACCTATTGCATATTTCAGTGAGAAGATGAATGACACTAAGAAAAAGTACTCCACATATGACAAGGAATTTTATGCAATAATTCAAGCCTTGAATAAATGGAGGCACTACCTTGTTCCAAAAAAAATTGTTTTGTATAGCGATAATCAATCTTTACAATTCAAAACCAGACATGATAAGTTAAATCAAAGACATGCTAAGTGGATATAGTTTATGAAAAATTTCACTTTTGTCATTAAACATATTTCTGGTAATGCTAACAAAGTTGTTGATGCATTGAGCAGGAGATGTCTGATTCTATAGGAATTCCAAATGAAGACCTTAGGGTTTGAACACCTTAAGGAGATATATTTTGATGATCCATATTTTAAAGAAGCATATGAAGCATGTACAAATTCTATGCTCAGAGACAAAAGCCAGTGGGCATAATATCTTATTCAAGATGGACTATTGTTTAAAGGTTACCAGTTGTGCATACCAAAGTGTTCAATGAGAGAAAATCTACTGAAGAAAAAACATAGTGGAGGTCTAGTAGGACATTTCGGCCATGACAAGACATTTGCACAGTTGAACAATTCATACTATTGGCCAGGTATGAGAGAAGAGGTGAAGAAGTTTGTAAACAAATGTAATATTTGCCAGTATGTAAAATGAAAGAAACAAAACACTGGATTGTATCGGCCATTGCCTATTCCAGATAGGCCTTGGGATGCAACAAGCATAGATTTTGTGTTGGGATTTCCAAGAACCCAAAGGGGAAGTGATTACATATTTGTTGTAGTTGATAGTTTCTCAAAGATGACACACTTTATCCCATGCCAGAAGACTAGTGATGTAACACAAATTGGAATTTGTTTTTTCAAAGAAGTTGTGAGACTTCATGGGTTACCCAGGAGTATTGTCTCAGATAGGGACACTAAACTCGTTGGTCATTTCTGGAGAACATTATGGAAGAAGCTAAGGAAAAAACTGTCTTTTAGTTGAGCATATCACCCTCAAACATATGGATAGACTGAGGTGGTAAATCAGAGTTTAGGAGATTTGCTGAGGAGTTTGGTCACTGGACATCATAACCAGTGGGATCAAATTCTATCACAAGAAGAGTTTTCATACAATGCATCAGTGAAAAGAAGTATGGGAAAGAGTCCATTCTAGATAATGTATGTAATGAAACCAAGGGGAGTATCAAAATTGAGAGATCTAGAGCAGAGTGAATTTAGAAGCACTGGAGCAGAAGACTTCACTGCAGAAATGTAGAAGCTCCATAATTAGATCAAGGAATAGTTGCATAATAGTAGCAAAGAGTATAAATGCAGAGTTGATCAACATAAGAGAGAATTTCAATTTGAAGTAGGAGATCAAGTTTTAGCACATCTCAGGAAGAAAAGGTTCCCAACAGGAACATATAACAAACTGAAGATGAAGAAGATAGGAGCATGCAAGATCCTAAAGAAATTTGGTGCCAATGCTTATGATATAGAGATGCCAAAGGATGTGGGTATATCACTCATATTTAACGTTTTAGACCTCTATCCTTACAGGGAATATGACACAAAAGAATCAGAAGATCAGAAAGAGATTCAGTGGGAGAAGTATATGCCTGTAGTAGAAAATCCACAGATGGAGAAGATCACTGATCAGAGCATTAGTAAGAATACCAGGAGAAATATTTATTTGGAGTATTAGGTAAAGTGGAAAGGACACCCAATAGAAGATGCCAGTTGGGTAAATGACGCTGATATCTAGAAGCATGGGAAGTTAGTGCAGGAGCTCATGGAAAAGAGTCCATGAATTTTTGTCCAGGGGAGTATGATGCAGGAGCATCATCAACAAATCATAGCTCAGTGCCCTAGCGCACCTTTTGAATCATTTTGGAATCTTAAACACTGGTATTTCCTGCAAATATTTTTGTTGAACATAATGAAAACTAAATAAGATCTAAATGCTCAGAAGCTGAAACGATCGCGTGAGATATGAGAGTTTCACTCTTAGACTTTAATGGAACGAAACTTAAGTAATAGTTCATTTTTACTTCGAATAGATAGGTAGGCAGAGGAAAACCTAGGAGCCCTTTGGTATAAGTAGAGGTGTTGTATTCCCAAACGAGGCTGTTGAACATGAGGGTAGTTGCAAATTAGTAGGAGATTGTTGTGATTTAGTTGTTGCTGAATTTTAGTTGTTGTTGTTTATCATAGCTGTATCCATTTACATTTGAATGAAGATAACAAAGGGATATTGACCCAAATGTGTGGTGTTTCTATTTCTTGAATCTTCTTTGTTATTTTGTGTTTCATGAATGTATGAGTTATACTGTTGAATGTATGAATTTGTGAAACATTAGATAAGTTTCACTTGTTTCTCTTACACGAGCCTACGCAAGGAGTGCGTATCGTCCACAAGGAGTGTGTTGACAGAGCCTGGTTTAGCTCTGAGCTCAGAAGAGATAATTCAAAGCTTTGTGTTCAGAGTGTGCAAAACGTCCGCAAGGAGTGCATCGACATAGTCTTTTGACTCAGAATCTCCAGAGGTGTAGTTCAAGAAATTAATTGCAAAAGTGTGTGTGAAGATCTGTTGCAAGGCGTGCAATGATCCAAAATTCGACTAAGTGTCTAAGAAACCCTTCAAAGAGTCCAAGCTCTATGAAAGGACAAGTTCCAAAAATTGGGCGGGAGAAATCCTTCAAGAAGGATGAGTTTTTAAGTATTTGAAATTTGAGTAGTCAAGATCTGTCCTGGAGAAGCGAAGTCATTTTAGACCGTCAAATATGAGAGGAGTTTCACAGTGGTTAACTATGATTTCCTTCAGAAATTCGCAATTTAGAGAATTTGCACCAAGCAGTAGAAATCTTCGTGAAATCGCGAAGTGCGAAGTAGATTCGATCCATTGGTTGTGGCAAGGATACGTGGTGGAGATCCACACAGTTTGAAGGAAGAATCCTTCAAAGGGAATATTCTCGAAGGCCGAGCTAGTGGAGTATATCGTGACTGTCAATCTGGAAGGACACACGTCACTAGTCTGTGAATTTTGAAGAAGAGCTGAGGAGAAAGGGGGGCGTTGACTATCAGTTGTCCGAAGCGGAGTAAGGGATGAATATCAACCTTCGATTAAGAGAGGCACATGGTGCTTGATATAAGATTCTGGGTACGAAATAATTTAGAGAAGAGGAGTGTTAAGATGTGTAGAACACCTGAAGACCAGAATCCAAACGGATCAGAGCCGTTGGCTGTGGGAGAGGCAAGAACCGTAGATCTTCCCAGGCGAGTTCACGATTCAAGGTTCGGGGAACAGTGTTTTAAATTTTTCCAAAATAACCAAAGTCTGAACTTGCGAAGCACTAAAATGAGTTTAGCCTTGGGTCATAGCCTAAGGTCACATGTGGAGAGGGGCTAGTGGGAGGAGCTAGTGCCCGTCGAATTTTAGATTTGAAAAAGAACCAAGAGGCAGGGCCACGGGTTCCATAGGACGTGCGCCTAAGGATAAAAGGGCTTATGTTTAATCTAGTTTGGGGCCAACCAGGCCTCGAGAAGCTAATTCATCTCGGGAACTCGAAGATCCTTGACCAGGAGTTCCCGCAGCCCCGAGGAGAGGAGGGGGGGTATGCATCAAGTGGTATCAGAGCCCTAAGAGCTCAAATTGTACTCTGTGTGAGTGGAGAAAAGGTCAACACAATGCCACCTAGGAGACGTGCAGAGATACCTGTAGCAAATCGAGCTATCGAAAGAAAAATGAGAGAACTTCGCGCAAGGTTGGATGCGATGGAGAGAGTGCAAAGGAGAGAACCTGACGCTGGAGACGTCAACGATGCAAAACGTGAAGAAATAGAAGTTGAAGAAGTTGTAGGGGAAGATACTGCTAGAGAACGATTGATGAGAGTGGTTTTTAAATTGGGAGCTAGAGTGAATATAGACATCCCAATGCATGAAGGCAATTTGGATGCTGAAGAGCTGCTGGATTCGATAAGATCTATGGATAAATTTTTTGACTATGAATATGTCGATGAGGATAATAAGGTGAGACATGCTGTCACCAAATTAAAAGGACATGCAACACTATGGTGGGATGAACTACAGGCTGAAAAAAGAAGCAAAGGTAAGCACAAGATCAAGAGTTGGGACAGAATGGTAGCCAAGCTGAGGGCTAAGTTCATACCCAAATATTATCAGATAAATTTGTTCAAGAAATTGCAGAACCTGAGACAGAAAGGAATGATAGTGAAAGAGAAGACATAGGAGTTTTATAGACTGAACATCATGACTGGACAGAGGGATAAAGATGATGAAAAAGTTGTGAGGTATATAAATGGTCTGAGATATGAAATTGAGGATGACATCAACATGATGAAAGTGAGGACATTGGAAGATGATTATCAGATTGCACTGAAGACAGAGGAGAAGTTGGCTAGAAAATAGAGCCAGCTAAACATAGGAAGAAGTCCAAACAGAGGTAAGGGAATTGTCCAAGACAAGACACAAAAGCCCAAGGGTGAGACTAAATAAACACATAGTCACTCAGGAAGAGGAGGAAGTTCCCGAGGGAGACAAAATGGTGGAAGAAATTCTTTTCCTAGAGGAAGAGGAAGAGGCAGAGGAGGAGAGGTAAGGTGTTATGCCTGTGGAAAGACATGACACATGTCTTGGGAATGTCCTGAGAAAAAAAATGAAGGAGGTGAAGCTCACATTTCAGAAGCGCAAAAGCTAAATGTTGAAGCAGAAGGTGCAGAATATGGAAGATCCCTGATGTTGAAGAAGGTTCTCTTGAAACCATAGGCAGAGGTTGAAAAGCCATTACAGAGGAACAATTTATTCAAGACTTATTGCAAGACAAAGGATAGAGTATGCCAAGTGATAATTGACAGTGGGAGGATAACTTAGTATCCACAGAGATGGTGGAGAAATTGGAGTTGGAGACAACTGCACATCCAAATCCATATAAAGTCTCATGGTTGCAGAAAGGACACCAGGTAATGGTAACTAAACAATGCCTCATTGAATTTAAAATAGGAGGATATATAGATGAGATTCTATGTGATGTGATTCCCATGGATGTATGTCATGTTTTGTTGGGGAGACCATGGTAGTTTGACAGGAATGTCATTCATGATGGGAGAAAAAATACTTATACTTTGGAGAAGAATGGTAGGACATAGATGTTGCTACCAATAGAGGAGAAGAAAGTAAAGGAAGAATCCATCACACCTATACTTCTCATGAGTGGGAAGGAACTCTTGAGTGAAGTTAAGAAAGAACATGAGATTCAAATTGTTGTGGTGAGGAAACCCAGAGTTTTCCTTACAAGTACTTTATGGATGATTTTCCTAAGGAAGTTCAAGAGATTTTGGGGAATTTTTCTAACACAATAGTGGATGAGTTATCGAATTCATTGCCACCCATCAAAAGTATCAACCATCACATTGATCTAATACTAGAATCAAGTCTGCCAAACAAAGAAACATACATATTGACACCTCAAGAGAATGAAGAGGTAAAGAGACAAGTCCATGATTTATTAGACAAGGGTTTGGTCAGAGAAAGCTTGAGTCCATGCGAAATACCAACTTTGTTTAGTCTGAAGAAGGATGGAGGATGGAGAATGTGTACAGACTCAAGAGCCATAAACAAGATCACCATCAAGTACAGATTTCCTTTGCTAAGGATGGATGACTTAATGGATTGTTTAAGTGGAGCAATTTTTTTTTCAAAAATAGATTTGAAAAGTGGATATCACCAGATAAGGATGAGAGAAGGTGATGAATGGAAAACAACCTTCAATACGAATGAAGGGTTGCATGAGTGGCTTGTTATGCCATTTGGCTGGACAAATGCCCCAAATACTTTTATGAGATTAATGAATTAGGTATTGAAAGATTTCATTGGTAAGTTTGTGATTGTATATCTGGATGATATATTGGTCTTCAGTAAAACTGAAGAAGAGCATTTGAGACATTTGACATTAGTGATGAGAAGAATGCAACAGGAGAAGTTGTTGATAAATCTGAATAAGTCCTCTTTTATGAAGACATAACTCATTTATTTGGGTTTTGTGATCTCTTCAAATGAATTGAATATGGATCCCTAAAAGGTGAGAGAAATCAAGGAATGGCCATCACCAAGAAGCATATTTGAGGTGAGAAGCTTCCATGGATTAGCAGGTTTCTATAGGAAGTTCATTAGAAATTTCAGTGGAATTTGTGCACCAATATTAGATACAGTGAAGAAGAGGCACAAGTCTTTTAAGTGGACAGAAGAGGCTGAGAAAAGTTTCAAGATATTGAAGGAGAAGATAACAAAACAACCAATTATGGTCTTTCCAAATTTCGGGAAGAAATTTCAAGTAAGGTGTGATGCTAGTGGAGTTGCAATTAGAGCATTCTTGAGCCAAGATAATAGGCCTGTTGCATATTTCAGTGAGAAGTTGAATGAAACTAAGGAAAAGTACTCCACATATGATAAGAAATTTTATGCAATAATTCAAGCCTTGAAGAAATGGAGGCTCTACCTTGTTCCAAAAGAATTTGTTTTGTATAGCGATAATCAAGCTTTACAATTTATAACCAGACATGAGAAGTTAAATCAAAGACATGCTAAGTGGATAGATTTTATGAAAAATTTCACTTTTGTCATTAAACATATTTCTGGTAATGGTAACAAAGTTGCTGATGCATTGAGCATGAGATGTTTGATTCTGCAGGAATTCCAAGTGAAGAACTTAGGGTTTGAACACCTTAAGGAGATGTATTGTGACGATCCATATTTTAAAGAAGCATATGAAGCATGTACAAATCATGTGCTCAGAGATAGAAGCCAATGGACAGAGTATCTGATTCAAGATGGACTGCTGTTTAAAGGTTGCTAGTTGTGCATACCAAAGTGTTCAATGAGAGAAAATCTGCTGAAGAAAAAACATAGTGGAGGTATAATAGGACATTTCAGCCATGAAAAGACATTTGCACAGTTGAATAGTTCATACTATTGGCCAGGTATGAGAGAAGAGGTGAAGAAGTTTGTAAACAAATGTAAGATTTGCCAGTATGCAAAAGGAAAGAAACAAAACAATGGATTGTATCATCCATTGCCTATTCCAGATAGGCCTTGGAATGCAATAAACATGGATTTTGTGTTGGGATTGACAAGAAACCAAAGGGGAAGTGATTCCATATTAGTTGTATTTGATAGATTCTCAAAGATGGCACACTTTATCCTATGCCAGAAGACTAGTGATGTAACACACATTGAAAATTTGTTTTTCAAAGAAGTTGTGAGACTTCATGGGTTGCCCATGAGTATTGTCTTAGATAGGGACATTAAAATTGTTGGTAATTTCTGGAGAACATTATGGAAGAAGCTGGGGACAAAACTTTCTTTTAGTTCAATGTATCACCCTCAAACAGATGGACAGACTGAGGTGGTAAATCGAAGTTTAGGGTATTTGATGAGGAGTTTGGTCACTGGACATCATAGCCAGTGGGATCAAATTCGGTCACAAGCTGAGTTTGCATACAATGACTCAGTGAATAGAAGTATTGGAAAGAGTCCATTCCAGATAGTGTACAAAATGAAACCAAGGGGAGTATCAAAATTGAGAGATTCAGAGCATAGTGAATTTAGAAGTGCTCGAGTAGAAGAATTTGCTGCAGAAATGCAGAAGCTCCATAATCAGGTCAAGGAACAGTTTGTTGACAAACGAAATTGACAGGTCATTAACTTGGAAGAATAGGTTCGGTTCGGGGTTGTCCAAGTAACCCAAGCCGTTTGGTGTGACCTGTTCTGACGGGTTTAATGGCTTTGTTAGCCAATCTAAGATCCTAAGATAAAGAAAAGGAATACCTAACTAATGTTAAATAATAATATATACATAAACTCTAATATAATTATATGTATAAATGTATTTGAGAAGAAGAGGAAAACAATAAAAATACTGCTTATGAACATAATTTACAAGTTGCAAGTTTTACTGGAAACTTACAAAATCAATGAAAAAATAATTGTTTTACGGAAGCAGATAAAGAAAGAACATTTGAATATTTTCTATTTTCTAATTAAGAATCTAACAAAACTTGAATTAACTAAGTTATGAAACACAGATGTATAGATAGTCAAAGCTGATCTAAACTTTATGGTTTCACTACTACATAAAATGACAGAAATTAGAAATAAAGAAGCTAACCTGATGTCAGTTCGCTAAATGTGTCCATGCCTCTGTATGAATCAACAACATCCACCTGCCATGCCTGCGAGATAAATCTACAATAGAATTATAATGAAACTGTTTTGAATAAATTCACAGAATGTATTGGAAGCCAGGATTTTAGAAACAGAATGGGGAACACATATTAATTCTGTGATCTTATGATCATAAATAATTACAGTCAGAGAAATCTAAATGTAATACATTCACTTCATTGTTCAAGTAAATATCGAAGAGAAATCATGATATTTAAATTGAAAAGATGATCACAGTGTTAATATCTGGAACAACTAATTATGAACGATATTTATAATGTGAATATCCTGAAACATAACATATCATTGAGTCTAAAGCTACAAGACATATTAATGCACCATGATTAAATAAAACGAAACATTAATGAAACACCATTAACAAAGGACTAAAGCCAAAATGTTGTACGCTGTTTCATTAAGTATTGGGAAATCATTCGTCATCTTTGGTTTCGGGCCAAGATGCCCTTCATTTACAAAAATAAAGAGTATTTAAAGAGTTTTTTTGAAATCTCAACTTCCTATCTCCTAGGATAGGATCAAATCCCATGAGATTAGAATATTACAAAAGTGGATGGCCTACAACCACTCATAACCAAATTGTATCTTCAAATACTAATATTTTTTTTTTTCTCATTTACAAAATGAACAGAAAAGAGATACTAATCATCTAAATCGAACATGTTCCACCTCATAAAATCAGCATCAAGATATATCATGTCCTGAAAACGAAATATGAACAAGTTAGAAACTTTATTAACAATTAATTACAAATTTTCAATTTAAAAGAGACTTGAATTCAAACTAATTTTTAGAAAAATATAAGCTACAGGTTTCTGTAGCTAGTCTAAAATAGTAAAAATACAAATAGAAAATTAAAATATAACTATTCTATTTTTCCAACCAAATCAAATAAAAAAAGAATAAAAAAAATACATTTACCATGTCATAGATTAGACAAAGAAGCATCTGGATTTATGTAGGTGTTAAAATTATTTTTTAGCAAACACATTACCAACCTGCTCAATTTGTTTTCCAAATTAAAACTGAATTACCCTGTTCCTCATGCTGGCGGTTTTTTATTGACAACTCATTTGTTAATGAACCCTGATTCGGCTCATCAATACATCTAATATTTCCTCCAATGATTTTATGGACATGAAATCAGACCGTGTCTTTCTCCCAATAGGTTTCAAACTGCAGCAGAGAGTAGATCTGTGATAACATAGTCTTTTTGTGGATGAACACACAGTTTTTCGAAAGTAGGGTTAGACATGAAAGAGTTGGAGTTTTTATTGATATGGAGAGGAAATTCTACTATAGTCTCATAAACAGAAGAAGAGAATATATAACTTGGAACCCAACAAAACCAATAACAGGGTTGGATCTCTGAGCAAAACAAACAAAAATGCTTACCTCAGCCGCAAAGAAATTCTGAGATCTTTCCCTCCAAAGAACGAGATGTATCTCTGAAAATGTATCGGTTTTGAAGAATCTGCTCTCGACGAAGGTAAATGACCCCATTTCTGGAATGGGTTTTAAAGAGTTTTGGCTAATTCGTAACAGTTTGCTCAGAAATGATCCCGCAAAAACGTGTCTCTGGCATGCAATTACGGGGTTTTAAAAACAAAAAAACTCAGAGTCATCCGGTTGGATTCGCCTCATAGGTGCCATAATGCAACATG
Source organism: Picea sitchensis (assembly GCA_010110895.2). Taxonomy (NCBI): domain Eukaryota; kingdom Viridiplantae; phylum Streptophyta; class Pinopsida; order Pinales; family Pinaceae; genus Picea; species Picea sitchensis. Next base: position 13,534 of record SNQJ01S0238862.1, read on the forward strand.
GGCGACTCAAAAAAGTTCTAGGTTTGGATGGCAAGAGAAAAGGAACAAATCTGAGTGGATAAAATGGAAACAAACAAAGAAAAACCT
>SNQJ01S0238863.1:0-12410 GCA_010110895.2 Picea sitchensis
AGTGAGCTCCCTTGAGTTTCTCAGTAGTGAGATTCTTGGTTACCTGTTCCAGAGAGACCCTGATAAACGAATCAGACACCTAATGGAATGAGAGTAGTGAAGGGGTACAATCCTTGGGTTGGGCGGGTCGAGAGGAAGAGAGCTAGTGGAAAGTCGAGATAGTTGTAGGAGAATGCCAGTGGGTTGTGGGATTTTCTGAGCTGTGAGTAGATAGTGAGAGACCACCCTCTTTTGTGGATTGCTAGCCCTAGCTTAGGGGTGACTTGTGGTTGAGATATAGAATAACAAGTCTATGGTTGAGTGGAACATTCGTCCCAAGTAGTTGGTTACACAATTGATTTAAAAGATAAGTGTTTTATTTTGTTTCTGTGTTGCATTATGAGTTTTAATTGCTATGAATGAACTATGTTTATGAGACTGATTTATATGTTGTTGTGCTAAGTTATTAGTTGCATTAATGTGTTATTTTATCCTATTGTAGATGCATTTAGTTAGAGGTATTAGACAATAGTTAAATCTATGTGTAATTTGTATCTGATAAGCTACAGGAAATTAGTTAACAAAATAATTTTCGTTTTTATGTGTTTTTTGTGTAGCAATGATCCTCAGTTCAACTGGGGGTTGTTACACTCATAAGTGAGAAAAAATGAGGATCACGCACAAAATTTAGGAGGATACTACAGTTCAATACATGGGGAGAAATATTTCAAGGATATATGAAGCCCTAGAGGATTGATAGGTAGAACATCAATCTCACATGATTGAGGTCGAAGGTAAGATTACCAATCAACTTGTTTCTATTTTAATTGATTCTGGAGCAAGCCAATGCTACATTGATCTTAAAATAGTGGATAGATTTCATTTGAAAAAGAGTAATATTGAAAGATCATGGTTGGTTCAACTATCCACTGGAACCAAAAGAAGGATCAATGAGATTGTTGGGGGCTATCTAATAGATCTAAATGGAGTGAATACAATTGCAGATCTAAATATTATACTATTAGGATCGTATGATATCCTAATTGGAATGTGTTGTTTGGATAATCATCATGTTGTCATATATTTCCATAATAAGACATTTACATGTCTTGATGAAGAAGGAAATTAGAGCATTGTGCAAGGTATTCCAAGACCCATTTCTATAAGAGAGATTTCAACCTTACAACCAAAGAGATGTTTCGGGAAGGGTTGTCAAATATTAGCAGCTCATGTGGAAGAGATAGACAAGAATAAAAGCCCAAGCCTTGAATAATTTACATTGCTACAAGAACTTGAATATGTATTTGGAGAAATTTAAGGTTTTCCACGTAAGAGAGACATAGACTTCTCCATTGATTTGGTACCTAGAGCTGCCCCAATATCCAAAACTCTTCACATGATGAGCACACCATAGTTAAAGGAATTGTAGATGTAGCTTGAAGAACTTTTAAAGAAGGGGTACATATGTCCAAGTGTGTCATATTGGGGTGCACTGATACTTTTTTTGAAAAATAAGGATGGGACCTTGAGGTTGTGCATTGATTTTAGGCAACTAAATAAAGCCACATTGAAGAATAAATACCCTCTCCCTAGAATTGATGATCTCTTTGATCAATTAAAAGGATAAAAGGTATTTTCCAAGATTGTTCTGAGATCAGGGTACCATCAGGTGAGAATCAAAGATGAATACATTAATAATACAACATTCAGAACTAGATAAGGGCATTATGAATTTGTGGTGGTGTCATTTGGATTGACAAATGCACCAACCATATTTATGTGTTTGATGAATGGAATTTTAAAAAATTATTTGGATAAGTTTGTCATTGTCTTCTTGGATGACGTAGTTATCTACTCTAAGTTAGAGGAAGAGTGTGAGAAACACTTAAGAATGGTGTTACAGGTGTTAAGGGAGAATCAACTATATGAAAGGTTGAGCTAATGTTCATTTTATCAAAATCAGATCCACTACTTGGGACATATCATTTCAGAGGAAGGTATAATAGTGGATAAAAATAAGATTGAAGCCATTGAAGGATCGCTAACACTTAGAAATGTTACATAATTTATATGATTTATGGGATTATCTAGGTACTACAAACGATTTATTAGGAGATTTTCAAACATTTCACATCCCATCACTTCTTTGCAAAAGAAGGGGATAAAGTTCAAATGGACCTCCTAATGTGAAGAAGGTTTTCATCTTTTAAAGGAATTATTGACAAGTGAACCAATATTGAAGATTATTGATCTAGAAGAGGATTCCATTGTATGCATTGATGCATGCAAGGAAAGACTTGGTGGATTCCTTACACAAAATGGACATGTGGTATCTTATGAGTTAAGGAAGCTAAACGAGCATGAGAGGAACTATGCAACACATGATTTAGAGTTGGCATCCATAGTGCATGTCTTAAAGATGTGGATACATTATCGCATGGGAAAAAGGATTTAGTTGAGAATAGACCATAGTGGTATGAGGTATTTGTTTGAGTAGCCAACATTAAATGCCAGACAAGTTAGATGGTTGGATTTTCTCAATGAATATGGCTTCAATATCAAGCATATTAAAGATAAAGAGGATAGAGTGGTTGATGCACTCAGCGTGAGGGTGCATAAGATGCATGATACAACCATTAGCATGTACAAGACATATTTAAAAGGTAGATTTTTAGAGGATGTAACGATAGACCCGTTTTATTTACAGGTTAAAGAAAACATACAACAAGGCAATTTACAACAAAAATATAAATATTATCAGTTGGAAGAAGATGGGATCCTCTTGTATAGGAACAAAGTTTATGTTCCTAATTCATAAGAGTTGAGAAATTTGTTGTTAAAATAAATGCATAATGTTCCTTACGCTAGAAACCCAAGATATCATAAGACAATTGCAACAATAAGAGGTAATATTGTTGGCCAAACATGAAGAAAAATGTGGCCAAGTACACAGCCAAGTGCATGGAGTGTCAAAAGGTAAATTATGAGTACAATCATCCCACAAGATTTCTACAACAATTTCAAATTCCCGAGTGAAAATGGGAAGTTGCTTCAATAGATTTCATTACCAATCTTCCCACAACAGTGAAGTAGCATGATTCCATCATGGTACCGATGGATAAGCTCACAAAAGTTTCACATTTTATTCTAGTGAAGCTGACACATAAGACAACCAACATTGTAGATATTTACATGAAGGAAATTTCGAGGCTACATGGTATGCCTAGGGAAATACTATCCAACCAAGATTCCAGATTTACTTCAATTTTTGGAAGGGTTTATTTAAAGGATTTGGAACAAATTTAAACTTTAGCACAATATATCACCTATAGTCAAATGGGCAGACAAAGAGGGTCAACCAAGTAATTGAGGACATGCTAAGATTGTATGTGATGGTAAACCATCCAAATAGGAAGAGTATTTACATTTGGTTAAAATTTCATACAATAATCGGTATCATGCATCCTTAAAAATGAACCCATTTGAAGCATTGTATGGTAGAAAGTGTAATACTCCAATGAGTTGGGACAATACAACAAATAGATTAGTGCTTGGTCCTAATATGTTGAAGGAGATGTAAGAATAGATGATCAAAATCAATAGAATTTGAAGGCAACCTAGGATAGGGGAAAAATCTATGTAGACAATGACAAAGTGCCAAGATAATTTCAAGTGGGAGAACATGTATTTTTGAAAGTAAAACCAAAGAGAAGTTCACTAAAATTTGGAAGTTGTACCAAGTTGGTGGCTAGATTTTTTGGACCATTTGAGATATTAGACAAGATAGGCCCAATTGCATATATGCTTGCATTTCCTGCATCTATGCATGTGCATAATTTATAAATAAAACTGAAATCTACACTATGAAGGTTAAATTCCTTTAGATTCCAAAATATTTAGTTATTGATTTTCTCCTTATGCATGAAATAGATAAAATGAGAAAAATAGAGAATAGTAAAATACAATCACATACCATCCACAAAATAACACAAATATTTTCTCTGGGAAACCCTTACGGGAGAAAACCCGACTAGAATATGAGGTTACTCTTCTCTCTTTTCTCTGGTATGGAAATAATGCAAGTACAAAGGAGAAGGCACTCTCTATAGAGTTACCTGAGACTTGTGTCTAGTTAGGATTCTACAACACATTAACCTCCTTTGTTATGTTCTCTAATTTCCCACTCCCATTTCTTCTGCTATGCTATGGAACAAAATATAATAACATAGAATGGAACCCCTTCTCCTCCTAGTGCCCCGATATTTAACATAGCTCGATATCCATCTAGGGGTAGGGTTTTGACTTCCTCAACCCTCAATTGTGATAGGGTTTTGAGCCTTCTAGAATCTTCCTTAAATTACATACGTGGCAAGCCCAATATGCGTGATTAATAGGGGCTAACATGGCATCCTCTCGTACCATGGTGGTCCACATGTCAAGTCAACTTGGAGGAGGCATAAATTTTGCATAAGAGCTTTGATTGATGCGATTTTTGCATCATTGGAAAGGTCTTGATGTGTAGAATAGAATCACCGGGTTCAACTTATTGCTACGAAAGTTTTGACCCCAAAAATGTTGTTTGATGCCTCAAAATGGATTTGGAAGGTTTCAAACCCCAATTTTCCAAACTAGGACCTGCCATTAAAATGACCCTACAAGATGATTCCTTTAGTTTTTTCCACTATGAAAGCATCTAGATAGATGAAAAATAATATAATGATCTACTTCAGATAAACAATGTGTTTCATGTGTCTTTGTTGAAAAAGTATGTACATGATCCAAATGATCTAGGTTGATACTAGTGGCCACCCACATGTTCCACTAATTCAGAATGGTTCCATAACTTGGTAATTTTTCTACAGTTTTTTGGGTCCCAAAATTTCAGGGCCGTTTTGAGGTCCTAAATGACGTTTTTTTGACATGGCAGTGCCCAATAGATGCCCATGCTACCAAGTGCCCCAAACGACGATCGTATGCAAAAGTAATTCCCTCGGCAAGTTGATGTATCAACTAACCACATCGGGGCCCACAAACCTTTTGTCGTTTCATCTTCTAGGGTTAGGTTTTTTAATGTTTAGGGTTTTCTCATTGATTCTTTATGTTAAGTTGCCTTTTCGGCCTCTTTGTAATCAACTTCTTGTGAATGAGCGTAGCTGACACATCTCTCTCTTCATGGATAAGCTACAACCGTTCGAGTTAGTTTGTGTGCTTTGCATTTTATAGTCTTTTTTGTATTCCATTCAGTAATAGAATCAAAAGTAATTGTATTACTGTGTTTCTTGCAATATCTTTGTGTGTTTTATTGTGATGTATCTGCCTTCATTCCGTTCTCAATATAATTCGAATTAGTGGTATCAGAGCAATTTTCTCCTTGACGTTTCCTAGTGCATGTCCCCGATGAGGTCAGGGTATAGAGAGATGGGTCTCGAGCTAGTTTCTCTTGAGGAAAACCGCTCTCGCCAACCCAAGCGACCTCCCATGATAGAAGAAAAGAGAGATGATAGAGCAAGAATTCCTATAAAATTTTTGCTCGAGGAAGCCCTCGTGCAACAAAGGAACAAGATGATGGATAATTTCACCCAAATCCTTCGATGGGTTCCTATAATGATGACGACACCTTCAACCAATAACCACTTCAGAGGTGTGACACCCTTCAAGGTACAAGTTAACTTTGATATTTCTTTATTTGAAGGCCAGATAGATGTCGATGCTTTGGAAAAATGGTTAAGTCTGCTAGAGGTCTATTTCTCTGTCCAAGATTTTTCCAACAATGAAAAAATCACCTTCGCACTCCTTAAAGCTCTTCCCCATGTAAGATATTTGTGGGAAACTTACTGCGAGAAACAAGTCGAAGATTAGTCTGCAATTTTTGGGCCATAACCCAATTGCGTGGCTTTTGTTGATGCCCTCAAGGAGAAATACTACACTATTGGAAACTGCGATGACCAATACATGAGATGGATGACTTTTCACAAGGAGAGAGACTAGATGGTGCCATAGTACACCAACATCTTCCATACCTTGTACACAAAGATGAATGTTAAAGACTCCAAGTGACACTTTCTTCTAAAGTACCACAGTGGCTTGCATAGGTACGTCCAAACAGATATGGAGTTCTTGGACATATCCTCACTAGGAGTAGCTTACCAATATGTTGTCAAGATCGAGAAAAAGTTCAAGCAAAATAATAAGTGGGACTTCAGTTCTACAAACTCGTCGCAACAAAAGCATAATAAAGGTATCCATAACTCCTAAAACAAAGGACATAGCAAGGATGGATAGCCTCAGGGAAACCAGTCCATGCCAAAAGCAAAGAAGGGTAATGGGAGTTGAATAAGAACACTGGAAAGTGGTGCACGTTCCACAAAATACCTTGGCACAACATTGATGAATGTCGCTCAAAACTATCATTGGTGGTTGAGATTAAAGCCTCGGAGTCAGAGGATAGCTCAAACTTTGATTCAAAATTGAATAGGGGAAGATGGATCATTGACGTGGAACCCAATGTCACCACTGCTACCATAATGGTCTAGCCAGAGGAACGAGAGGAGTCTGAAGAAGGGGAGCGCCTCTTCCACTCACATATGTGGGTGAAGCGGACCCCACTCCAGTTCATTGTTGACAACGGTAGTTAGAAGAACCTAATATAATCATAAGTCATCAAGAGGATTAACCTAACAACAATTTCGCACCCTCAACCATATACCATTGGTTGGGTCAACTAGGGTCAAGACATTTGCGTCAACCAACAATGTTGCCTGCACTACGACATCAAGCCATTGAAAGATGAGGTATTGTGTGATGTTTCCCCACTTGAAGTTTGTGATGTTCTTTTAGGACAACCATATATGTGGAATCGTCATGTTGTTTATGAATCTAGGCCCCATAGTGTCATTATTACCTTGGGAGGTCAACTTTGTTATCACACAAGTTGTAGGTTGGGCAAAGCCTGACCCAACCACAAAATCAAGTGCTATAACTATAGGACACTACACAAAATGTCACCTCGATGTAGGTCCCACACTTGGGGGGTGACTAAGGTCACTCCTGGGAGGTGATCCCAGAGACCCTAGTGGAAAGGAAAGAAGAAAGGAAAAGGTAATGGAGAGGCCCCTAGAAGTCGATATACTAAGTGGAAAAAAGGAAAAGGGAGATGCCTTGTTGACCAAGTAATGTTTCCCCAAAGGATGTGTTACTTTTCCCGATGATTTTACCTACCCGAGACACAAGAAAATTCCAAATGCAAAGTAATATATCAAGTGAATCAACAAGTTCAGCTTGTTGTCCATATTTTGCAGCAATTATATCAGCAATAGATTATATCCAAATCAACAAGTAAAAGGTCTAGAGTAGTTAACAAATGTTAGCGATTAAACTACTAACCAATGTGGACTGAAAATAACACTTCAAGATTGAACAAAGATGTCTGTCATAAAAGTAAATTTTTGCAGAAATATATCAGCCTTATGGCTATAGAATTCAATGAATTACAATAACAAATTTGACCATCAAAAAGTGCCAAAATATCTCCTAATAGATGCACCTAGGTTAGTAGGTTAAACTAGCAAACTTAGAGGGTTAGTCTAGGGTTAGTTTGTAAGATATTAGTGGTTGGGGTTAGAGTTTTTTGTAGCCTAATGGTTGTAGGAAACAAGTTAGTACAACAATAATATTTTGTGGGAGAAAGAGGAAGCCCTTAGGGAGGAAGAATCCCCAAGGCATCAATATCACCGTTCAAAAGAGAAATCTTGCAAAAGGTTGAAATTTCACATTTGTTGAGGCAATTGTTTTGTATCTCCAATGCAACTTGAAATAGATTAGTGCCTTAAAATATCGGGAAATAGGTCAAAGAGATGAAGAAACTTAGCTAAATCCTTGGAGGTGTACGCCCTTGTAGTTCCCAAGTATATCTAGACTTCTTAGGGTCATGCCAAGAGGGTATACACGCTTGTATTTCTCTTGGAAAAAACACCTTGAACAACAAATAAACCTTACAAAAGTTAACCTTGGATAAAATATTTGACTTGCAATGCCCTAGGGGTGTCGCCCTTGTAATTCCTAGGGTTTTGCAAACCAAAACAAGAATACCTTGGAGGGTGTACACCCTTGTAATTCTCCAAGGAAACTTGTGCATAATAATCTCATTCAAAACAAGCAAATGAAAATACCTTGGGGAGGGTGTATGCCCTTATACTTATCCCATGGGTTTGACAAGTGACAAATTGTATAATTTAAAGCAAGTTAACTACACATTAAATGAAGGTTTCTCTTACCAAATTCATAAATATCATTTAATAAACCATTATATCCAATATTTAGACCATCCACATGCAAGAGAAAGAGATTCCAAGCCTAGCGCATCACTTTTCCACCAATAGCCAAGAAAAACCAAGACAAGTGCAAAGAGAGAGAGAGAGAGAGAGAGAGAGAGAGAGAGAGAGAGGTCATAGCTAGCGAAAATTTCAGTCCAATAGCCTCTCACAATGGAGATTTATGTCTTATGTGAAAATGAAATGAGGCGATCTCAATTTATATCATCCTCATAAAAATATTTTTTCCACAATTGTCCATAATATTCGGGTAAAACATGAGACAAGGGGATAACAACCCTTGTCTTGCATGTTATCGCACAATCTATACTTTCCCAAAGCCTAAATAAAAGTAGGTTTAGATTGACGTAACACAGAGGTAGCCTTATCACTGTCACCCCAGTAGGATACCTATTTCTATTTAGGAGGAGAAGAAACTCACTCCAAGGGAGACGTCCCAAGACCTAGTTGGTTGATGAAAGGAGATAAGACAAAGGTAAAACCCACCCCTCTCTCTAGGTCACTCCAAAGGAAGAAATGAATTGGTAATGTTTGGGTTAAGGAGAAATTCAAGGTGAATGATACTTTCCCTTTACCAATGAAACAAAAAATGTTAGCATCAATCAACGATATCGCGTTTCATTTTAGTGACTTCAAAACATAAATATGTGCTACTAAAGACAAGCAAAGATAAAATTATAGTAGCAACAATGTATCAAGAAATTGCAAGTTAGAATGACAAGAATGATATAAAGACTTTGCAGTTTGATAGTATTTTGTCACGCACAATTTCAAGATTAAAAGCAAGACAATAAATGACTTAAATGGTTGTCCAACCACTTATAAAAACATTAATTGATGATGATAACAACAATAGAAACCACTTCAAAAAAGTATTGTAATAAAGTAATAAGACAAGTACTTCAACATCCAATGATTATAGTTTCCTTAATACAAATGTCTAGTGGTTTTATGGATAGTTTTAGGAGTGTTAAGGGGTTGCAATGATGGCTATAACAGTAATTAAAACAACATCAACAAGCTCAAACAACTTCAGAAATTTTCACCTAGAACACTATAAAAGAGAGGACTAAAACCTTAGGATGATAGCACCTAGGGAAATGAAAATTTTTGGGTTAGTTTTAGGGGTTAGTATGCTGATTAAGGCTGATAAATAGGGCAATAACAACAGTTATAACAACGGTAATATGCTTGTTAGTGTTAGTGAAAATTTCAAGAAGATGTGTTGAAAGTTTGTTTGGTCTCATTCATCCAGAAGAGTGTAAAAATCAATGCCTTTTAGGGCTTATGGAGTCAATAACAATAAGAATATCACTTGGGAAATATAATATTGATAATGCTTAGCTAAGGGAAGAAGTAAATGCAAGAGGTGTTGGCACTTCAAGGCCTCAAGCATTTTCCCCTTTTAAGGGAGGTTTTGCTAGAGAATAGGCACTTCTAGGCCCTAACTTACCTTCCTTCCTTAGATTTTTTGAAAGACAATTTAGTTGGTGACAAGAATGAGATGACTAGAGAGCTAGAACTTTAGGGATCTAATAATCACTCTTAATAAAATGTACATTTGGAAAGATCAATCTAGTATAATAGCTATAGAGAGAAAGAAGCATTTGTTGTTTCTCCCCTAGGGTTTAAACAAGAAATTTCATAATCTTAGACATGAAGCAAGTAAATTTTACCACAAACATTCATAGCATGAATAAAAATGTAGATTTTCCACTTACTTCAACAAGAATAATCATGTCAAACCCTAGTTGAAGATCATTCCACCATGAAAAATGCCAAAATACACCACCATAAAGCTCTCCCAAGAGTTGCGCACTAGTTATTTCAGTCAATAACCCTTAAAGAGGGCGAAAATTTCAGACCACCACTTGTGTGTGATGAGTTATCATCTCAAAATGAATGTACTTTATGTTTATTTATATAAAAATTTGACCCTTAATTAATTTTAAGTCAAAATTAAAGCCGACATGGCCAATTTACAATAAAATCCAATTTTGACACAATAAAAATTAATTAACACCTAAAGACATCTCCAAGGGTGATGTCATTCCCTTCTAGGGTGACGTTGAGTCCCTAAGGTGGAACGTTGAGCCTAAAATGCAGGGCTCTTGACCTCCAGAGGCCCCATATGATGCCCACATGTTCCACCAAGCTCATAACTACCTACAAAATGAAAACCCTAGCACTAGATGACGTCTAGGGTCATGATGGCGACGTCCAGGGCCCTCAAGGCCAACATCCATGTGGAAGAGAAATATCCCCCTGGGTCTAGGTCTACTAGGGTGCCTCCAAAGGCAATGTCCTTCTTTTTCCCAATGCAAATATTCGATTTCTTCTTACCCCTGGCTGGGGTTGCAACATCCATCTGTGGGATTTAAACCCACTTGAAAGTCTGAGCTAATCATTCCCTCATGTGTACCTGTCCACTAGGAAAGGTCTTTCAACAACAACAAGTACGCCCTCCAGGGGTTCATAAGTCACAGGGATCATAACATGTAAATCACATCCAATAATTAAATTACCCAAACATGTGCATCAAACCACCCTTAACTGAGACACATGCTCAAAGACATTATGCAATTTGACAAGTTAAGTTTGGAGAAGGTATCAGGGTTTCCTATTGGATAGTTGTTGTGGTGGGAAATCCCCCTACATACTAGCAAATAGGGTTATATTATGCATGCAGATATGACCAAAAGAAACCTACTTTCTACCTTCGTCCCAGACTTAATCCCCATTTCTTTTCAGCAAATACATGGTTAGACCAACATACCTTGTTCCGGATGTTTGATGTCGATATTTCTTCACGCTTGATCACTTGTTAGCAACTCTCCTCCCAAGGCTGACCTGCATACAAAACAAACAACAAACTACACATGCATTTTACCTACAGACTAATCGGTTAGAGATTCAAACATATATTTACTAAACTATGAAGAACTCATATAGTGGGACGGGAAAAGCATTTCTTTATTATTAACTTTAATGAATCAACTTACAATGTCAAGAACGGCCACTGCTCCGTGAATCCTGATCCTGGGCTCCTCTCCAAATGTCCTCCAACTTCTTTGCTTTGTATCTCTCTTTGCACAAGGATGGCTAAAGGGTTGGGACAATGGGAATGTGCAATTGGGCAGAGTTTCTTTACTCTTTTTCTCCTCCTCCAAATGGGACCCCTAACCCTTCTTTTATAGGCTAGAAGAAGCTAGGTATTTGGACGAACCCTCGGCCATGCATGGCCAGGAGTTTCAGTTAACTCACCCAAAGTTGTGTGTTCCGTCAGCAACTTTACTTTTTTCATTCTTTTGTAGGTACACGCGGGTTGTTTTAGGTTAGCTAGCGTGTACACGCGTGCAATAATGGAGTAGGGCATGTGGGCCCTTATAAAAGAGGTTTTTTAAAGAGTTGTTCAATAGTGCTTTGGCAAAGAAGGAATCTGAGATGGCCTGATGCCAGGTAAGCATGTCTGGTGCAAATTAGGGTTATAACAGGTGGACAAAAGGACCAAATAAATAGCATCCCCAAATTAGTTTTCTTTAAAACAGGGTCTAGTGGATACAAGAAATTGAAATGTATCAAATTATAGGTTCCTGGAGAGCATAAATTACACATACCAAATATGCAATTTTTTAAATACCACCCACAGTTCGACGATATACAAATTGAGAAGCGGATTTGCGGACTATTTAAATTTTAAGGGCTTTTGTGGCAAAAGTATGAAGCATAGGTGGTAAAGATCCAACAAATGACATATTCTCTAGACGTTTGAGTACAAAGAAGTAGCGAACACAATTTCATGACATTTATATAAAAAATAATGAAACCTGTTAGATATTCCTGGAAATTTAAAGAAACACACACACACACACACACACACATATATATATATCTGAAAGATGATATCTCAAATTTGAGTCAGTAATTTATTTCATACTTTATTTTGAAAATAAAGATGCATAGGACAAAAAGAGAATTGAGATAAATTAAACATAATGTCTTCACATTCAACATGGGTGAAGATAAAAATCTAGGAACACGTAAATATATAAGTAGACAAAAGAATAGTTTTATTTGGAGTATATGAAAAAATTAATAGTT
>SNQJ01S0238864.1:3463-13649 GCA_010110895.2 Picea sitchensis
TGGTCGGCAGGCTAGATCAGTCAACCGGGCGTTATCCCTAATTTTTCACGCCAAACGATGAAGAACCGATTCATATGCCATGTGTCCGTGATCGGGGGCTATACTCCGCGCCATGTAATAACACACACGACAATCCCACGCCGACAGGTTCTATGGTGAATGGTCCTATGTGTCGAGGGTTGGGGCTAGGCCCCAACCCTTTTCCACCCGAATATACCACAATGCAAGTTTAAATGTTTATGCAGATGTATGGGTAAGTAACACATAGCAGGTGGGTTGGTGTGCCTAGCACTGCCAAGTCGTTGCCCGAACCAAAGGTCGCACAGTCGATTCCGGGGAAGTCCAAAACTTTTACAATAAATTTAACCAATTAATGGGTGCCACGTTGCACCTCCTCATTCGCCTAAATATGATGCCACATGTCAAGTGCTTATTCGTCCACCTATCATACCCAGTCAGCATCCAACACACTTGCCACGTAAGTCGGTGGACCAATCATCTTCCACGTGTCGTACAAACTTGCCACGTCAACTGTACGGACGTGCCACGTGTCACCCTTACAATGGTGACATGTGTCACTCCCTGATTGGTCCACATGTCTGGCCATGTCACTGTATGGTCAACTACCATGTGTCACCTCCAGACGCTACCACGTCAGCATGACGTCATGCTGACGTTAGCGTTGACTTCTTGCTTGTTGACTTTTTGTCTGTTTGGCAAAACGAACAAAACGTGATCTTTGGAGCATACGATGTCCGTTTGAGCCTGTTCAAGTTGCATTGGGTTTGTATCGATGAGGCTTACGCACACTTCCATTTTGAAGCCATTCTGAGAACTTTGATTTTTAGGCCTTTTCTGAGCCCCATCAAGCTCCTGGATCCAATTATGGATCAAGCATGCATATGCTATTTACATTATCTTGAGAAGACATCATAATTTTAATTGCAAAATATGAGATCTTGTACCTTCTATGAAATCGAGGGAGATCTTGTACCTTCTATGAAATCAAGGGTTTGTGATGATGAAAAAATTATCATGCTCTCTTCTATGAAATCCAACCCCACGACTTCCAATCTGGGCCTCCAAAAAGTGTCTAATTCGGGAACAGGATTATGATAGAAATAATGACGGATTTCTTGATCCAATGAACTAGACCTGGATATCTCCATCCCCCATCGACCCACGCACAGATCACCCACCTTCTTATGCCAGATTCCTCCATTGTCTAGAGGTGTCGTCGAGCCCTCTTTGTCTTGGCGGGGAGAATCTCATGTCTCTCAAATTTTGTGTGGTTGTCTCCACTGCCTCTCAGTGTCCAAAACACATATCATCCACTACCTTCTTGCCCATAATCTCACCGCCCATGGAATTAACTAGCAATGCGTCGACAGGTTGCAGATATACACAAGGTGACACGTATTGATATGTTGTGGATAAATGCACGTGGCACTAGTTTATAAACTGCGGACAGACGACGAAAGGCTCCGACGAACCTCCCCTTAAAAGAACGCCTTCGACGTAGTAAAATAAAATAGAAAATTATTTTAAATAAAATTAATCAAAACAAATATAATTAAATTTAAATATATTAAAGTTTTTTTTTTAATTTTAATATTGAATAAATTAAAATTAAAATATATTTTTATAATAATTTAAATTAAATTTTTACAAAGTATATATGTTATATATTGTGCATTGATTTCATCAACGTGTAGTTCTTGTTAATTTAATTATAATGGATTGTTCATTGTCTTATATGTGTTCCTCAGTTGTCATGTGCCGGTGAAAATCATGTTGAGATATCATTGTGTTGGCATAGAGTGATCATGATCATTAGTTTGGTGTTAAGGTATTCTAGCAAAAAGTTTGGCATAGAGAATGCAGGCCAATATTAATGTAGATAATGATTAGTGTATAACCAAAATAGAGATGGCTTTGGGTGTTAATATCAAGATTTTCAGTATCAAGAAGAAACAAGATGTTATATAAAACATAAATTTCCCTTCAATTAGTAATGGTTTCCATTTTATTTGAATGTTTCTCAAAAGAGTTGGTTGTGATTGTGTTGATGAGTATTCAATTAGTAATGGTTTCCATTTTATTTGAATGTTTCTCAAAAGAATTGGTTGTGATTGTGTTGATGAGTATTTGAGGAAATTAGTAATGGTTTCCATTTTGTTTGAATGTTTTTCAAAAGAATTGATTGTGATTGTGTTGATGAGTATTTGAGGAAATTCTTGAACACTAGTTTAAGTGGATAATATTAACTTATGTAAGGAATTATCCAACTTAAATAACTCCAAAGAGTGATCCTATTTGAAAGTGTACCCCTCTCTCTATATATAACTCCAAAGAGTGGTCTTATTTGAAAGTGTGCCCCTCTCTCTCTATATATAACTCCAAAGAGTGGTCTTATTTGGGAGTGTACCTTGTTTTAAGATATATATATATGGTAGAATTGTGTGTGAAATTAACTCAAAACTAACAATAATAATAAAGGTTTGGGATAATTTGCACACAATCCATAACTTCAAAAGAATCAATTGGGTTTTCACAAAATCCACCAATACTATGAAAAAACATAATGCACGCGTGTTATAAAGTAACATAATCACATTAAATTTAAATAGAAATGTTGACACCAAACCTAATAGATAGTGTTCCACATAAGCCCCTACTTGGAGGAAGTTTGATTCATAGGCATGCTATGAAACGTGCACACATTATATAATTCACGTGATTTTATAATGTATGCGTACTTGTAGTGTATACAAAAATTACAAAGTCTTATGGTGCCCTCATTTCTCTCTGCCTTATACTTTACAAAGCGAATTTTGGAGATTAGACTTTGTTAACATAATTTTGTAGAAAAATAAAAGGGATCACGTTCAATAATGATATTTGACATTTATTTCAAGGTAGAATTTTATAATTTTTCTTATTGTTATTAGTTTTAAATATTAATTTATTTATTTTAATTATTTTATTATAATAATTAAAATGAAAAATTTATAAAATATATAACTAAATTTAAATCTATAAATTCTTAATATAAACCCTCAAATTACAAAGGTAAGCCTTAAAATTTGAAATATAAATCCCAATATAAATTTTTAAATTCCAAATATTAATTAAAATGTAAACATTAAAGTTCTAAATATATAAGAAAAATCCCCACTAACTCAGAATTCAAAGATACTATTAAAAAATGTAAGAATTCAAAGATACTATTAAAAAATGTAAAGGACATGATCTATTAATGTGTTTATAATAATTAAGACTCACTCTAAATCATCCGATAAATTTAGTCGTACTATTAACTAGGGATGAAGGAGAACCATCCACATAAGATCCTATATGGAGCAAATACCCCTGAGATATGAATATGTATTGATTTATTAAGAGAAAAAGGATTTTAAAATCACCAAACATAAAATGTTTTTACTTTTTATAAACCTCGTACTCAATCGACATATAATACCAACATAATACACATTTTTATTGAGTTAAGTACTTATTAATCCCTCTCCTTCGATCGGGTTACAGGGACCATAGTCATCGGTTCTCTACCGATCTATTAATCTTGCACAGAAACCAATGAATTTAACTTAAAATTTTGCCAAATTCCTAAATTTTTGGACTTGCATTTCATATTGTATAATAAGTTTTGAATTTGGTTTCTTATTTTTCCTTGAGTACATTTTATATTTTATCCTAAGTTTTGAGTTTGCCATCTTATTTGGCCTCGTATAGAGGTAGAGTTAGGATAAAGTTTCACATAATTTACTTTGTTTGAACACTAACTTAAAAAACCATATACAAGATGGATTAATGCCAACTTTCAAGTTAGTATGATTTCACAACATTAAATGTTTTCTCATGCATAGTCCATAGCTAATATTTGTTAGGTACATCTATGTGTGGCAGCGACTTCATAGGTGTTGTGATCTTGAGCTTCACGAGGTGTTGTGATCTTGAGCTTCTAGGTGTTGTGATCTTTGTTTCAGGTGAGTTGTCGAATTTCATTGTTCTTTAACAACAACTAGGAGAGGAGTTTGTCTTGCTCTTCCCTCTAGATCTAATGGTGCTATAACTCATCTTTGGCAGTCTGAGATCCACTCAAAGATTCAATTCCAATAGTTATACACAATCTTTTTGAACTACCACTATTGTCTGCCCATGCTACATGTTGCTTGATAGATGAATTTGAGGAGGATTTTGAGTCATGCTACTTGGTGCTTGACTGATGAATCTAAGGAGGATTATGATCAGCCTAAAAGCAAGCATGCAATATGAAGAGCTAGTGTAACTTCATGCTTATTTCCTCGACTCTCCTACTCTACTGTCTTTTGTTATGCATTACAAGCATGGCCATGTGAGTTGAATCAAGAAGCTCAAACACGTTCGGTTTTTACAGGTAAAATTGTGATGATGTTCATACTACAGATATAAAAATTATAAATATTTAGTTTATGGCTGGATTTCAATCATAGTTCTATTGAGAATGCATTAGGTTTGAATAATTATCCTCTCACAATTCCACTACTTTATTTTTTATCTTTTTTCTGAAAATATAATTTGAATTCAATTTTCCATACCTGAAGATGGATTTGTAAAATTTCTTTATTGATGAATTTGAGTTTTCTATTTTTTTTGTTACTGGAAATTGTGATCTCACGATGAAGTCCTCACAATCTGCAATATTTTTGTTGTTACTGATAGTTGTGAGCTCACGGAAAACACACCTACAATAGTAGCACCACTGGCCTTTACGTTGGATGGAATTCCTCACAACCTGCAGTAGCAGCACCATTGGCCTTTATGTTGGATGGATGACAACCCGACCACAAAGGTGTTGTCTTACTCTTACAACCACAAAGGTGTTGTCTTACTCTTACAAGAAACTTGTTGTCTTACTCTTATAAGAAACTAACTATCAAATTGAAAACTTCTTGCTAGACATGATGCATCTAGATTGAATGGGTCAGTTGTATGGCTGAGTTTGGTTGACTCGAATAGACTATAACAACGAGAAAAGTACTATATTCTTCTTTTTTTTCTTCTAGAGAAAGTAAAGTTGAACTTGACATTGAACCCAGAGTCATACCTTGTTGTAATTCTATCATGGAATAAAAAGAAAGTGGAAGTACCTTCATGCTGGAAACATAAGTTTGTAAAATGTGGTCTTCTTCATCATCTTCAATGCCTGGAACTTCCCAGCAAGCATTCATATATACCTACCTTCTTGTTGCACTCTAGAACAAAAAGGAATACTATAACAACACGGGTATCTTTAAGGAGCCATAGCACATTTTGGCCACACTTGGAGGAGCGAGCTTCACAGTAGCAGCATATGGCAGCCATGAGAAGAAAATAGGATGCTTTATATGGTTTATTATGCTCAGCAATGGAACCAGACTCCAGTTCGGTCCTATTTCCAAATAAATAAGATGAGAACATTACACTCTTGGCCTCAACAAGATCCAAACCAAAGAATATTTCAGATAAATTATTTTCAGTATAAGGCCATGTGGGATCATATTTTCACTTTGACTGACAGATACAGATATTATTATTGTATGATTAAATTTTATGATCAGTTCGTTACTTTCCCATAACCAGACTGGTTTGCAGATTGGTGTGCTATACATCCTGATGTTATTGATACTGCAAGAATGTTTTTATTTCATCACAAGAATTTTCCTAACAATGTGTATAATCTGCAACAAATCTCTGAAGATGATTACCGTATGCTTTTTGTCAAAGAAAGACACCCATGGGTCATTCGGACGAGATATGTTTTACATCAGAATGAAGATAGTGATGAAGATCCAGAGATGTATTGAGAAGTGTACACACAGCATTGGGATCCATACTGTTTTAATTATTTTCATGACTAGCCTGTGGAATAATGAACCAATATATTTTATGTCTTACTGGCCGACAGTAGTGTTAGTCGGTTTCCGTGGATTGACGTTACCAATCTCCATAGTGTACTTCAGATCTTATTGGCCGACAGTGGTGCCAATCGGTTTCTATGGGTTGATGTGACAAACCTCCACTATGTAATAAATAATGAAAGGCATCTTGGAAACTTGGAGCACTTCTCCAACTTTTGGCGTGGTTTGACCCGCATTTCCAAGATTCCTTAGTACGTGTCCTATAAAATGTGACATCTGGTCGGGGAATCTTGCAAGACTACCCTGACAGATCTAAAGTAGGATTTACTTTCGGTTGATAAGAAATAAAAGTATGATTTAGTCGGGAGAATCTTGCATGACTACTTCCGCCAAAATCTACGAAATAGATTGAGTGGCAGACATGTAGGGTCCAGAGTCTCTTCTTAAAATGATTCTCATCTCCAAAATTTTGTATATAAGGAGGAGTTTCAGAGAGTTTTAAGTCTGCAAGTCAGTGAGTCAGTTTATAGTTCGAGTCTTCCTAAAGCTCCCTTCTGTCTGAGCTTTTGAGTCATTCTGTGTGTATGCAAGTTTGCATAAGTCTGTAAGTGAGTGTCAGCAAGTAAGAGTATCATGCTTTGAGTATCCTACTCATATTGTATACCCTGGCTTTAGAGCTTTGATTCTTTGTGTTTAATACAAAAGACTTCCGCAAGCGTGTATGAGTTTTGAAATTGTCTCTCTATTGTGCTTCTGTTAATATTCTCGTTTCTATTTGCCTACCATTGCAATCTGTGTGCCTTGAAGGATTATGGTAGTCGAGATTCTCTCAGGGAGTAGATAAAGTTCTGGAGGAAAGTTGTGCTGAGGTTCTCTTAGGTCCTGGAGCACCTGTGTAAGTCCCGCTAGGTAGGAGGCCGCTAAGGACAGTTTATGGTGTTGGGTTGTTCGAAGGTTCGTTCGAAGTTTTCTTTAGGAGCATATAAAGACTACCTTGGGGTTCGTCTGGATAACTGGATTGGTACTGCAAAGAGTAGCAAGAAGTAGATAGTCAAGTAGCAGAAGAAAGACAAAAGCACGAAACAGATTCATCTTCAAGCTTCATTCTCCGTCGGAGGAAGCTTCTGAGTCACAAATGGTATCATAAAATATGATGAAAGAGTACAACTATGATTTATATGATTTATTATCACAAGTGTACAACTATGATGAAAATATGAAGAAAGAGGTGTTGACTTCCAAGCAAACTATTTTAAAATATGTTTTTATAAGGTGTTACATTTATGGGGAAACATTGAAACACCATAAAATACTTAACCTACTTTTCATTTTCTGAGCTGACCCTCGACAAAAGGCATTATGTCAATTTTTTCTTATCAATCATGTTAATCTTGAAAATTATTAATTAGTCATAACCGGTGGGTAGTGTGTGGCCTTCTAACGATTTGGGAAGTTTGATCATTCTAACCGGTGGGTTAGCTTCTTTAAGGTATTCAAGGATTATGATTTGTTTAATCGCTTGAATGTATGCCTAAGACAAGCAATAGAATTGTAATTCTATGGTTTCGTTGAATATATGGATTATATTTTCAAAACTACATGAAGTTTTGTTTCGTTTTTAGTTACTATGGTTAATATATTCTTTAATACTTACTCCTCATATTAATAAATGTATTGGGAAGACTTTAAAAAAATATTCTAAATATTTAATTTCACTTATCCTAAAGAACTTTAAGTATAGATTGTAGACCTATGATTACACATTAATAGAAAATAGCATAAATGTATGGTTAATATATTCTTTAATACTTACTCCTCATATTAATAAATGTACTGGGAATACTTTAAAAAAAACATTATAAATATTTAATTTCACTTATATTAAATGTATTGGGAAGACTTTAAGAAAATCATTCTAAATATTTAATTTCACTTATATTAAAGAACTTTTAGTAGAGATTGTAAACCTATGATTACATATTAATAGAAGATAGCATAAGTGTAAAAGTCACATAATAAAATAATTCGTTAGCCAAAAATTGTTCTGAAATGTGTTTTAAAACTATGTTTTGTTGGTATTAGAAGGAAAATTTATGCCATTTAGTTTTCTTCATTAAGGGCTTCATAAAACCATTTATAATTATTGTTTGTTGTAAAGTAATAATCGATTCAATCTTTAGCCCAAAGAGGTGAAGTTGAGTAAGCACATTTCCAGGTTTAGCAAGCATAATTTCATTTTCAATCCCAAGAACCATGCAATTTTACAAGCCATGTATTTATAGTATCAAGTCTACAAATATATTAACCAAATGTGTAATTGTATTGGATGCTCTACATATATCTATATTGGGAAAGCTTACGGCTCTTCAAAATCACATAAATCATCCACACATGAGAGAGAAGAAAGGACGTGTAGAAGTTTGTCAAGTGTGTCATCTAATATAATGCTATCTATAATACTCTTTGAAATTCCTTCATGTACCTTTGAAAGAATGGATGTTTGTAGATGCTTCCCCAGTGAAAGGAGGGAATAATGTTCAGTGGTTTAATTAGTTGTTTTAGTAGGTAATTTCTCAGAAATGATGTGTTCCAACAAGTCTACCTGCACAAACTCGTGGTCAACAATTGCTTTGTTCTAGTTTTCATCACAGGTGTCGTTGTGCTCCACCTCGTTGTGTTAGGAAGACATGTAAATTATTTTTATTACTTCGAATTTTAAAGGCTAAATAATGGGAAGATATAAAACCTGTGAAGTATATTTATCCACATAATTTCCTAATCCCCCATCCACCATGGTCGTAACTTTACATAAAAATTTACCCCAACAACATATTCTAGTTTTTTTTTTTCCACAGAAAATTTATCTTTATATTCATATTGAAATATAAAAGTACACATAACAATGTTTTTCATCAAAAAAAAAAAAACCTTGTCTGCCTATAGCTATTCAAAACATTGTTGCCTATAGCTATTCCAAACATTGCTTTGGAAAAGGATATGTGACCTCCTACTGTATCTCCAGATATCTCATAGAGTCCCAAGATTACAAAAATTTGAAATGGCTATCACTTAGCCTGAAACTCATGTAACCAAAAAAAAAAAAAAACATCTCCTACAAATGGACAAAGGCACCCTTTCTAATATAAACTTAAAAACATAGTAGGGCCCTCATGACCCTCTTCACATAGGTAGTATGCAATGTATCCAGGATGCCTCAGGAGTGATTGCTTTGATAACTAAACATGGCTAAAGGATATGGCCCTGAAAATCTTGATGAGATCTGTTATCCTTTCCTTCCAACACTCCAAGGTGACCACTTGTAGAGAACCTTTCCCCTTTAGCCAATATATGACTATTTTGGAGTCTCCTAGAACAATGATCTATCCAAGAACATATTCTAGTTGCACCTACTTTACTTTCAAACATACATGAAATATTTTATCCACTTAACATAAATCACGGTGCATCATTGAACCTTTATTGAGAGTAATAAATAGGTGGAGCATTCATCTACAAGGAGAAGGTACTATTATCTAGTGATTAGGAGGTACAATTATGTTGAGGTGGGCGTGTCTTTTTTTATCATCCATATATGTTTTATAAGTAGACTATTAACGAGAATTTACCTCATATTGTTTGTAATAGATTTCTTAGTAGAGTAAGTACATTCATATCTACTACACTTTGTATATTTATAGCTGATTTATTAATTCCTTTTACTTTTATTTTTCTTAATATCTATGATTTAATGTCTATCTCTTAGTTCCATCTTTGATTTAATGTCTAGCTCTTAGTTCCATCTTTGCCATCATATAGTAATCTTATTATAATGCATTATAGATGCATCTGTCACCTCTGTTAGTATTAGATTTGATCCAGTCACTGATACGAATGTTGATCGAGGTAATGAGGTCAAATTTAACAAGATAGAAGTTTAAGGCGAGCTTATAGAGCTCTTGGATCGAAAAGGCTAGCAGATGTCAAGCGCCCTGAAAAAATCAATAGAAAAATCAAGCCCTAAGGGCCCAAGGCTAGGTTTCTAACGCCTGGGCACTTATCACGAGCTTAAAAAAGGGATAATTATGCTTCAAATAGGCTTAAGCCCCTTTCAAATATAGGTTATATCATGCAACCAAGGCCTAAGAACCAAGCGCTAGTGAAGGTGCAAGACCCAATCATCCAAGAGTTGCAAGCAAGCCTGATCTACGGTGAGAAGTCAATGTCGCATTGTGAAAGCACACAAGAGTTAACGTGCATATGGGATGTGGCGGTGGTTTTAAGAGCCA
>SNQJ01S0238865.1:0-13650 GCA_010110895.2 Picea sitchensis
TTACATATGGTATCAGAGAGGGTTCAACTCTACAATTGCGGATCACCACACCTTGCACTGAATTAAGCCCTTGATTAATACTCAACGCTAATTGAATTATTAACCTGTCCATGCAATAATCACGGCTATAAGACGCCGCAAAAATTCACAACATAGTACCAGGGGAGGAGGCGTGACGCCTCCAGTAGAACCCGCACCAGAGGGGTCCAACCCAAAGGAGAAGAATAAGTCTTGAGCATTAACAGATTGTCACGCGGGATGCGTTGGGTATGACAAGGTCCTTCCAGGGAAATTTTATAGGCCTTGACTAACCATTGTACAGAGATAAGGCCAGGGAGCCTATACCCCTAATGGTCCACAACGTTCCCCAACTAGTGATGGTAGCATTCACGGGGAACTATAGAATATTAAGTTCCCGTGTTCATGAGTTCCACAGATGACTCAGTCGTCGAGGCACGGCTGGAGAGAAAGGAAATGTGCTTCGTGCTTCGTGATTACAACCTCCAGCACGAAGGTCTGCATAGGCAATCTTCAAATAAAGGGGAGCGCTCTTCTATGGAGGAAGACACTCCTACCTTAGCTAAACATGACCATCGAAGCCATGTTAGGGGAACAATTCGAGGAATAGTTCCAAGATAAGTAGTTGTCAGAGGAATTTTTTGAGCGCCAGCTCAATGATTTCAATGCCTTGCGATAGGGTGGTCATATGGTGCCGGATTATGAGACCATAATTATGGAGCTACTTCAGAATGCCCCGCATATGATCACGAAGAAGCTTTGTATCAAAAAGTTCGTCAGCGACCTTAACTCCAACTTTTGTGTGAAGGTGAGGATCAAAATTACTTGGAAGTTGCACGATGTAGTCCAGTAGGTCTCTTAGATAAGGAACATTTGACCGCGGAAGTCTATGAAGGACTCGTAGAAGATCATCTGGAATGAAAACATATGGTGTGTAGTAACATTAGATGTTGGCCAAACAATACATCTTGGTATCAAGATACGTTTCTAGGACCCTTGTTCACGACACCATGACGATAGGTTCCTCAGTAGAGGGCTCCCTACAGGGGACCACCGCATTTGCAGCAACACTGCTAGTAGTTGTCATTTAGGTTTGTCAGCATAACAAACTGGGATCTTAGGATGGTGGGCCAACAACTTCTATTATGGGGCCAGGAGTACTGGACCAGAGGTGGGAGATGGACATGTGGAGAGTCACCTTACTAGAAAGAATGTCTGGTTGAAAGGGCCAGAGAGGCCAAGTCAACAAGACACACTACCGTGGTGGAGATGGGAAAGGCCCATAGTATTCATGACTGCGGTATATAACCACCAGGCCAAGCACCAATCCATTGTGATTGAGGCGTCAGGTGCCATATCCAAATTAAATTTTAGTATTTGTTAGACCCTAATGCTACAGAGAGCTCTAATTCTAGTACCGCACTGAAGGGATTTAGGTAAATACATTTGACATAACAAGTTTATATTCGTTGATATGGCTTTGGGTACCAACCAAATGGTTGGAGGAAGGGGTATGAACTATCTCTTTAACCTGGTGATAGTGTAACGAACTCCGACCTATGTCACAATTTTAAGATCTTATGACGACATGATTAGTATGGATTGGTGGGAATCGCATGATGCGATACTCAATGGTAAGATGAGGCGGTTGAGTTGGACCGATGTTGAAGGATAGAGAAGCGTGATTGTAGGAAGAAAATGGGGAGTATCCCCGAGGTTCATTTCTTCTCTACAAATACAAGAGAGTACGTGCAAGGATGCAAGTTATATGCATACTTACCGTCAAACGTCAAGGGCACGATGAAAGGATTAGAAGACCTTCCAGTAGTACGAGAGTTTGTGGACGAGATTCCCAGAAGAATTACCAGGTGCTCCGCCCAAAGCCAAGATGGAATTTACCATCGACCTAAAACTAAGAACTGAACCATTGGCAAGAACACCTTATTGGATGTCGACACCTGAGTTACAGGAGTTGATAATGCAATTGAAAGAGTTGTTGGACCTAGGACTTATATGCCCAGGGGGGTCACCTTGGGGGTGCTCCTGTTATTTTCTTACAGAAGAAGCATGGGTCGTGGCGACTCTGCTTGACTACCTTTGAGTATTCCTTGATGACATTTTGATATATTTTCGGATGACAAAAGATCAGGATGAACTTTTACACTTGGTACTACAGTGTTGCAAGAGAACAAATTACGGGAAGCGGTCACAATGTTATCAAGGATTCATTGCTTAGGGAATGTTATCTCCAGTGAAGGCATCATTGTGGCTCTAGCGAAGGTAGAGCATATTATGGAATGGCATGCGTCGACGAATGTCCCAGAAGTACGTAGGTTCATGGGTTTAGTGGGATATTATCAACGGTTTGTCGAGGGTTCTTCGAAGATAGAAAATCTGATTACTGAATTGAAGAAGAAGAAAAATAAGTTTGTGTGGACCGAGAAATGTGCGGAAGAATTTTGAAGACTCAACGAGATGTTGACGACAAGACCAATACTAAAATTCTTTGGTGTGGATGAGGACTTATTGGTATGCACTGATGCATCCAAGGAAGGCTTAGGCAGAGTCTGGATGCAAGACGATCAAGTGATCGCTTACATATTGAGAAAGTTAAAAGTCATGAGGGGAACTACACGATGCATGATTTGGAGTTGTTAGCCATCATGTGAGCCCTGAGAGTGTGGAGACACTACCTGATTGGACAAAAATTCTAACTAAGAACATACCACTGTGGTTTACAACACCTTTTTATGCAAAATGACTTGAACGTGTGGCAAAGGCGTTGGTCAGAATTGCTTATCGATTGTGATTTGAGATTTCCTACTTAAAAGGAATAGTGAACAGAGTGGCGGACATGTTGAGTCAGAGACCACTCATATTTTCAGTGATATCTCTTCAAACAAATCTAAGTGAAAATATTCTAACTACAACGCGACATTGACTGGTATAAAGAGGGTAAGGAATGTTTCGGGCAAGAAACCATGTTGGTACCAAAATTGAGGGATATATTGTGGACAACAACAAATCTTTGAGATATCATCACTGGATTTAATTAGAGCCCAATGAAAAATTGAGAAGTTTTTATATTATCCCAAGCTCATAGAGCAGTGTACATTGCTCATCCAGAAGTCATGAAGATGAGGACAAACCTTAAGCAATTATTCTTCTGGAAGGAATAAAGGCAAACATAGTCAACTTCATGGCGAGATGTCTAGAAGGTCGACAGGTGAAGGATGAACATAGACATCCGACAGGATTGCTATGGCCACACGCAATTCTGGAATCGAAATAGGACGTCATTTCGATGGAATTCATTGGGGAAATTGTCGCTGACAGTAAGGAGGCACGACTGAAATTTTTCATGATAGTTGACACTCTGACAAAGAGTTCACATTTTGACCCTATGCGTACGATGCATCAAGCACCCGATGTAGCTATATTTTATATCAACGAGATATTGAGACTGTCGTACATACCAAAGGATGATATCTGATCAAGGATTGGTGTTTACAGGATGATTTTGGACTAGTTTCCATGAGGCCTTAGGAACCCCACTAAACCTTAGTACCGCGTATCACCCAGAGGAATATGGGCAAACATAACGAATGAACCAAACATGGAAGGTTTTCTTGCATAATCATGTGTTGGACCAACAAAAACGTTGGGAATAGTTCTTGCCACTCGTAGAGTTGGCTTAGAACAACATCCATCAAAGCACCATTAAGATGGTTCCATATGAGTTTCTTTATGGGAAACCGTATCAGATGCCTTTGAGATGGGATCGACTCGAGGATGGGTTCCTGGTAGGACCACAAGCGATCCAATATTTGAAGGAACAAATACAAACGATACAAAAGGGGATGGAAGAAGCGCAGAATTGACAGAAGGGTTTGTCAATGCGCATCGTGTCGACCATAATTATGAACAGCCTAACGACTAGTCATGCCTCATTATTTTAGGCATTGCACGATGTTTATCTCGCATCTGTGTGTGAATTTAGGTCAGTGATCCTACGTATGAGAGTGACTGACTTCTTGGAGGATTTTGGGCGAGGTCATGCTCACGGTGGAGCCAATCCTCTTTCTGGACCATCGCATTCGAAAGCTACGACATTGAACTGTCGATTTGTTCAAGGTCTAGTAGGACAAACATAGTCCACACTCAACTACCTGGAAGGACTCATATGATATGCGTCCACAGTTTCCATTTTTTTTTGACAGCTAGACATTAGATATTGTCAGATACTTCCTTTCTGCACTTGTATACTCTCAAACTTTGGGACAAAGTTTAAAACAAGAGGGGGTGTATGTAACATCCCTCTCTTGCGCACACCTGATGTGACTTATTCTCTGAGGACACATGTGTGCAAGTGATCCAACTCATTATATGAGAGATTGCTTCACTTATGGATTATGATGATGAGATTGTGATTTATGATGTTATGTTATGTTATTATGTATAGACAGGTGTTATTGACTGGTTCCTCCTGAGTGTGCATGACTCTTGACATATTGAGGATGTCGATGGCATCGATGGACCTCCTTGGACTCTAGATCGACTCAGGGAGTGGATTGTTTATGGTTTGCGTATTTTTGTTATTGCATATGCAACATATGAATGATATTATGATGTGTTTATGGATCACTGACATGTCTGTTGATGGATGCAGACTGACAATAACCTGCTAATCAGACTTACATTTTGAGTAAACGGGTCATGTACGACAACCAGAGGTATTGAGGGAGAGGTGTGGCAGCAACTCTACCACATCCTATTAACACTCCCACCATGGTTCGAATTGTAGGTTAATGATTACCTAGTTCGAGGGATCGACGATGGCGTGAGGGAAGACTGAGACAGTTGCTCACGAAGATTCTAAGGGGTGCGCAATAAGGCAGAGTATTTCTTCCTTAGAGGCCCTTAGTCTCCCTCAAGGTCACCTGACGGAGTTTTGACTCCAAAGGTTAGACATCTACCAAAATCAGTCAAAAGGAGAGTGACACCCTTGGAGCACGTAGTGCGTCTTGAAGGGCATGTCGCGATGTTTAAAAACATGTGAGTCAATGAACCTAGGTTCCTAGAAAACGATATCTTACCTTGACATGGTCAACGTTAAATTAAATTGTATAAGTTTATTAAATTATAACCTTTCCCTTAAAAATTTGCTAAGCCTAGTTGAATTTGAAGACTAGGTCTAAGTAGGATAAGAGGACTAAAAAAAACAAAATTAAATAATTATTAAAGGGGGTTGAAGAAAAGAAAAGGGGAAAAAGTAAATTTTATAATGTAAAGGAATAAATTATGTAAAAATCAAATTGTTGTCTTTGTGCAAACTTGTTAAATTCGAACTTAGATAAAAAGGGGAAAATTTTTAATGCAAGAGGAATGTGGAACATAGTAAGGAATCTAGTCTAGAGAACTTTCTTAAAATGAACTCAACTAAACTTTAAGAAGGGTGTTAGTCATTAAAGGAAATTAAGGGAATAAATGGACAACAATGAGCGTTTTTAGGAATCCTTTTAGGTGGGTGAGGGAAATTGACAATTTGATTAAATTAATTAAATGAATTTCTGGTGCAACTAAGGGATTGGGTGGCAAGTGTATGGGGGAGAATATTCCCTAAATAATTTTTAATAAAACTAATTTCCGTGACAAAAACATTTTGACTATTTTTTCTTGTGGGAGTTGGGATGCCCACCTCGAATATAGAGTGGTAGCTCGACCTTGCGAGGCGAGCTGAGAGATAGCTTTGAGGTCTTGGTGAGTAGCAAGCAAGAGCTAGGAGGAGCGACAACTACTGAAAATCATCAAAAGTCCATCCGCCAGTTATGGTACGCAAGTTTAAAATTGCAGCCATGGCTGTAAATATAGAAGAACTCTGATATCGAATTTATTAGAGCGTTGTCGGTTGTATTGCAGAGCAAAAACTCTAGCTTTATACCCTTCTAGTTTCCTTTCCCTTCTGAAATTTGAGTATGTTATGTTGTCTTCTTCCCGTCCTTGGGGTCTCCTTCAGACTTCTCAGCCATTCCTTGCATCCAGATAGTTTTCTTTTCCCACCTTCATCTAGTTCTGTGGAGATCTTCTTTTATACTCCCAATGACCTTTACCGTTTAAACCTATGATCTTTCAACCAGTTAACTCGGCGAAATTGGGGAGTTGCTCATAAATCTCTTAGTTTTCTCACTCTCTGCGTTTGAACCTTTCACTCACTTTTCTCATTTTTTCCACTGCAAATTTTGTTATCCTAGGCGATTCTCTGTTCGATTTATTATAGATAACCTAAGGTGGCTCCCACAAAATCGTTTTGATTTGTTAGTCGATAACTAACAGTGGCTTCCACGAGTTATCTGTAATATTTATTAATAGATAACCTATGGCAGCTGCCAAAATTTTGTTTTTAGTTATTAGTCGATAACTAACAGTACGTGCCATGGGTTATCTATCATATTTACTAATAGATAGCCAATGGTGGTTGATGAAAATTTGTTTTGGAAAGGCATTTGGGTCTTTGCATTTTTTAACCTTCGCTCAGTTTCAACGAGCTCCTCTCTGCGATTTTATTTTCCTGTAAGCCATCGGTGTTGTAGGAAGGGGCTGCATCATTTATTTTCATTTTCCAAATCTGTGAAGTTTGTCCCTGCATTTTCATGTTGAGCTCTCAAAATAAACAATTCACAGAAACGGGTGTGCCTTTTTTCCTTTCCTGTGTTCTTCCTGGGAAGAGCTCTCTCAAAAAATGACTTTTAAAAACTAGGATGGCTCTCCCCTACCACTGTGGTTCATCTGCTTGGGCTGTGAGAAACCCTCCGTGATTAATTCTCCCAAATCCCTATGGTTTGACCCTCTGAGTGTAGTGAATTTCGTACCCAGGCCAAGCGAATATTTTTCCCTCTTTCACGCAGAGACTCAGATCTCGGGCTTCGCGAAATTATGGGTGTGTGACCTGCATATCCTTTCCTTAATCCATGTTTATCCGCCTTGGATCGACGTATATCCAACCCATGACCGCAAGCGTAAACACCTTCCTGGCGAGGGGAGGGGGAAACATACCATTGTTGTTTAAATCAAGAGTTTTTTTTAATAAAAAAAAATTCTTGCAGCCTGAATTGTTAATTTCTTTTGTTTTGTAGCCTTCTTGATGTTTTTCTTAAGAGGTTCAGTGTCCCTCATTTTTTTGCTTCCAATGAGGTTTTGGGAAATTAGAGTTGACATTAGAATTTGTTTTTCTAGTGTAGAAAAGTGGTTCTTTACTTCTCGTTCACTTTTAATTTTGATTGATAATTATACTCTGAGTAGAAGGGTAACTTGGGTTCCTTTGGGATGTTTTATTTATTTCTAACATAAACTTTGTGATTACTTCTTGAGCTAACGCTTGTAACCCTTAATGATAGTTATACACATCACCTTTAGTTGTTCGATGATTGCACACTGGATTTTAATGAATAAGTTGTTATATACTTGCGCCATGTAGGTTTTAACTGGTTGGATGAATGATTACCTCTCATGTGCCTTAATATAATTAATGTTTACCTACGATGGGATTATATAGCTATGCGTGGATGGGCATGTGTGTAGATGTTTTTCGCCTTAATAATTTAATGAATATTGTCTTGTGCCTTTTTTATGTTGTGCTCTAAAAGTGGGATTGCTTGTGTTTGAGAATTAGAGGTGTTTGCAATGTTATCTTGATTACTGATGCACATTTCTTTATTTTTTGATGTATGACTGGTCTAGTAATAAAATTTACCCACACACCTTATTTTAATTTAGCATGTGATTGCTTCGTCATTCTTACGTGCACCTTGGAATTAACAATAATTGTGACTGAATTTATGTTATTGGCTTCCTCGCACATTGAATATAACTAATAAATCTTACCTAGCACCTTTGATGTTGTGGTGATATTGAATAATTTAATTGTGCGCCATAAGTTAAGTGGATTTGTGTTGTTTTTCATTAATCTCTTGCACCTTGAAATTTACGTGATTGGAATCTTGCACCCTGATTATTGTTGATGCTTGAATGATTAATCCCTTAGAATTCTTGCGCGCCTTAATTAAGTGGGCATGTGTTGCTTCTTCATTATTTTTCTTGCACCTAGATTTACTATTAAATAATCTTACATCTTGAATTATCAACCTATGACTAACTCAGTGACTAGATTCCTTTGCACCTTGTTTTAAGGAGAGATATAATGGTCATGTACTTAGTTTACTTCTAACGCAAGGAATTTAATGTATTGAACGATGGTTTTAGATAATTGATCATTGCATGCATTAAAATTAAGGTAAGGAATGGTCGATTAAGATTTTAGACTTCACGCGCCTTGGATTGTTGTGATTAATAGTTATGTTTTTGTGCGCATTGAATGATGTAGGGTATAATGTTTAGATTTTACTTTTGTCGTGCACAATGAAAATTTAAGGCAATGATTGAATGTTGGGATTTTTTTTTTGGCGCGCAATGAAAGGTCAATGCAATGAATGGTTGTTGGTTATTTACTTGTTGTGCCAATAATTTATGGTAACAAATGATTGTTTCGATATTGTATTTCTGGCGTTCCATTGGAATAATTGTCGACTTTTGTCGACTACAATGTGCCTTAAATTATGATGTGGCATGACTATTTAGTAACTAGTTTTCTTCACACATTCATTATGATGGCTTGTGATTGTGTTGGAATTGTTTACTCGTGTGTGCATCGATTAGTTCAATTTTTATCTATGATTGATATGATTATGGTTACCCTTGCACCCTGGTTAATGATGTTAGGATTAATGGACTAATGAAATGGATGATTGTTGTTGTTGTTAATCAATGTGTCAATGCATCGACATGTGTGTCATGGTACATGGTGATGATGTGTCTGCATGGTATAATATTCAATTATTAATGCATTATTATTGTTTATTTAACTATGTGATTGATGTGTCGATGATGTCGCTCTTATTGATGTTTCAATTTCCTAATGCAACACTAAAAGAAAAAAATAAAATCGACTTGATGTACGTGACTTGTTGTCGTAATGGAGGGGTCGTTACATTTTTATTGAGTGTATACATGTTAAGAATAATAATGGGTTTCTATATGGTAATTAGTTCATCCTTGAACTTCCATTTAAAGTAAAAGCACAACAAGTATATATTGTTCAATGTTAATTTGAAATTTCTAGAATGCCTACATGAATGTTTAAAATTACTAAGAGAATAGGATTTATTTAATCTAAAGGAAAACTAATTTTATCTTTCATCGATCTTAGTTTAAAGATTAAATATTCATATGAAATACGATAAATTAGGTACATTCGATCTAACCTTATATCCTACATTAATTATTGTTGTTGAAATATTATTATGAATTATGAATTTATTCAATTGTATCTATTGCATTTTTGCATTATGTCAGTTTCTTCTCATTATAAATATATTCAAAACACTTCACAGATCTTACAATAGTAAGAATTTCTATTAACAGATACTCAACTCATCATTAACGGTCTCTCAACTTAGCATTATTTACAATAGTAATGATTTCTATTAAGAGATGCAACTGATCATTATTAACGGTCCCTCAACTTAGCAATATTAATTCAATATAAAATTCATTAAATACTTTTCATAATATTTAAATTGTCCTTCAATACATAATACAATAGAATAGGAACAAATTCAATATAAAATTTCATTAAATACTTGCATGGAATTTAAATTGTCCATCAACACATAATACAATAGAATGGAATGTATAAAGATTACTACTTCTAAATATTAACAATAACGATTATCGTTACCGAGAATTTGTTGTTGAAGACTTCATCACTTGTAAGAATACTTCAAACCATTCTCTGAAGCTTGTTGCATTCTTCACTAGAGCCTGTCGATCATCGATTAGACCTATTGGATGCCTCCCTGCCAATATTGAGGGGTACTCTTCTTCCCCAAGGCTCTCGAGCCATAAAAAGGATATGCTACATAGAACCAACTCAACTCTAGCAATGGTGTGCTCGCACGCAAGCATGGGGTTCCCACCTCTAATGCTACACCAGGTCCAACTCACAATTAGAATACTCACAATTCAAAAGGTGTCATTATGACGACCATTCAACAATAGGGAAAAATTGTCCTTCAATACATAATACAATTGAATAGGAACAAATTCAATATAAAATTTCATTAAATACTTGCATGGAATTTAAATTGTCCATCAACGCATAATACAATAGAATGGAATGTACAAATATTACTACTTCTAAATATTAACAATAACGATTATCGTTACCGAGAATTTGTTGTTGAAGACTTCATCACTTGTAAGAATACTTCAAACCATTCTCTGAAGCTTGTTGCATTCTTCACTAGAGCTTGTCGATCATCGATTAGACCTATTGGATGCCTCCCTGCCAATATTGAGGGGTACTCTTCTTCCCCAAGGCTCTCGAGCCATAAAAATGATATGCTACATAGAACCAACTCAACTCTAGCAATGGTGTGCCGCACGCAAGCATGGGGTTCCCACCTCTAATGCTACACCAGGTCCAACTCACAATTAGAATACTCACAATTCAAAAGGTGTCATTATGACGACCATTCAACAATAGGGAAAAATTGTGACCCTTCTCTTGTCCCAAGACCTTTCTTTTATAGCGCCCCTTCCATGCTCATGTCAATTAAAAATATGGAATAAATTATTTTCCTCATCCATTTTCTGATTTTCCTAAAACTACTCATGGATGTTACTTAGCTTTTACTTAAGATTCCATAGATTTTTTGGACTTCTATCTTTTCTCCTAGATGTTTTTTAGTTTTTCTTGTCTCGTAGATGTTTCCATGCTTTTCTTGTCTCTTAGATTTTACTCTAGATGTTTCCTTTCTTTTCTTAACTCGTATATTTTCTCCTAAATATTTCTCATATTTTCTTGTCTAGTATATTTTCTCCTCCACTTTTCATCTTTTAATATTTTTCTTATATTTGAATTTCCCCATTAATCAAATTTCTAAATTAAAACATGCAAATTTGGACAAGATCATTTCCTAGATGTATTGTATTTTTAATTTCACTTTTACTACGTATTTACATCTTGACTCTTTTTAGAAATCTTTACTCTTTTTTTAAGGCATAATTGTAATTTAGTATTTTACTAAATTATGTTAATCACTAAGGAATTTTACCTGTGCCCTTCCCTTAGATAAATTTCACTTTTTCTTTTACTTAGTCATCTCAGTTTTTATAAGAATTTTTAGGGTTCCATGCACGTCCTTCCCTTCATGATGCATTTTCATACTCCAAGGGTGTCATGCGTCATGCCCTTCAAACATTTGACTTTGAGCATTGGGAAAGTGGTGCAACATGTAGAGACAATGTTAACTCTATCGTTGACCCTAATTGCGAGACTATTGGATGCTAAGGAACAAGACCTCCACCTTATTATGCACCCCTCATTTTACCTCATGAATGACCATGTCCACTACCTACCCTCACGACATCGTGCAACTACTCAAGCAAAAGTGTCTTTCACTTTTCAACTACGGCCATGATAGGAGTGCTAGTAAGTGGAATCAAGGACGTTGTTCCACCTCTCCCCATAGTAATGGTCTGGATCTATACAACCTTGTTACCCATTTGTGAGTCATATCAACAAACATGATCTAAGTGACTGCATACACTAAAAAATTTCCTTATCAATAATGACATAAATCAATCCAATTACATAAACCAATTAATTAATTAATAACTAATTTGTGACTCAGACCTGAGTCCTGAAGTCTTGATGACAATATCTGCAGAAATGCATCGTTAAGTTTCATGTCACTAAAGAAACATGTTAGAAACATATGCAATTAATCAAAATCAATTGCATGTACATTTATTCACCAATATCATGCAATTTATACAACTATTTCCATATTTTAACTTAAGCAATCAAATGAAATAGGGTATGAATGTCATCATAAAATTTATTAACAGGGTCATTTGCAAGAAAACACTGTCAAAGAATAAGTCTATTTTTTCACAAGTAATCAGATAAAGTAGGGAACTACAACTACATTCATCACCAATAACGGGTCACTTTGAATTTCATAAAACCTATGAAAGTACTAAGCCTTCATTGGACTTTATCATGGGACACCCAAAACTAGGAAACAAATAAGTCATCATGGTGGTTATTGAACATGTTTAAAAAGTTTCTCATTTTTGTGCCCTAATTCATTCTTTCATGACCTCCTCAGTGGATTAGGCCTGCATGGATCCAATATTTAAGCTACATTGTATGCTCACTTCCATTGTCTCAAGTGAAGACCCACATTCAACAAAAACAATTCCATGAACTATTTAAACTTCAAGGCACACAACTGAATATGAGCACTACATATAATCCTCAAACCTATAGTCAACAAGTGTCTAGAAATCTATTTTATATGTTTTTTCTTTTGAAAATACCCACTAATGGACATAATGCATTCCCCTTGTTAAACAATGGTACAATGCCACTTATCATGGAGCTACCAAAATGACACCATATGAATTTTTTTATGGTTAAAACCCCCTATTAGTGGAATCTTATGTACCAGACACCTCCAAGGTTCATGCAATATATAGAACAATTCACAAAAAAGAAGTTGTTATCTATATTTTCAAGGACACATTTTTATGGAAAAAAATAGAATGAAACAACAAGATGATCGACATAGATATGAACATTATTTTAATGGAGGGGATCACGCGTTTCTTTTCCTGTAGCCTTATAAACAAACCACTCAAAGATGAATTTCCCCATAATTTAGCTTCAAGGTTCTTATATCGTCCCTATCACATCATACAATATATTGGTCAGGTCACCTACAAGTTGGCTCTCCCAACCCACCCCAACATTTATCAAGTCTTTCATGTTTCATGTATGAAGAAAGTTTTGGGATCAAATTGTAAAGTGAAAACCAACCTGCCAGAACTTGATGAAAAAGGTTCCATTTGGATCCAACCAGAAGAATTATTGGATACCAGAGAGTGCCAGAAAGATACATAATATGGATCTAAGTGGGTTTTCCTATAAATATATTAATTAAGTCATGGTATTTTCTTAAATTTTCTTTTTGACATTAAGGATTTTTTCTACAATTTTTTATTCACACTTATTATTTTCATTCTTATTTTTTCTAAATAATTTTCCACTTGTAACATTATTTTCAGGAACAAATTTTACACATATCCTTCATACTAACATGTGAAATGAATGTGATCCTTCAGAATAACATGTAAAATGCATATGGTTTCTCTAGGTATGATAAAATTTAGAGCTTCCTATAAAGAAACTTCTTGCCATATAATCAAGGTAGTCTTAACCAAGTAATCTTGATTCATTTTAACCTACAATTTAAGGTGTAAATACTTT
The DNA here is from genome assembly GCA_010110895.2 of Picea sitchensis. NCBI lineage: Eukaryota > Viridiplantae > Streptophyta > Pinopsida > Pinales > Pinaceae > Picea > Picea sitchensis. The sequence goes on from SNQJ01S0238865.1 coordinate 13,409, forward strand.
CTCATTTTTTTACTTTATGTAAAAGGTTTTCACTTTTAAAAAATTGAAATCTAAAACCTATTTTTTTTAATTTTACAATTATTGTAAATATGATAATGGTCACTAAATACTAACTATGAAAAAATAGGTGTGTCATTAATTAAAGAATTATAATATAATAATTCGATCTATGAATAAAATAAAATAGTGCCTTTATATAATTCATTTTGATGATTAACATAGTTTGTGAGATGGATATGGAA
>SNQJ01S0238866.1:2681-13648 GCA_010110895.2 Picea sitchensis
CAAAAGTTCTAGAGATCCAAAAACCTAACCCTAGGAGATGAAGCGCCAAAAGTCATGTGGGCCCCGTTTGGGTAAGTGAATACATCAACTTCCCAGGGTCGTAACTTTTGCATACGATCTCCGTTTTAGGCGTGTGATAGCTCGTTGGAAAGGTATCATCGAGGAGATTCATTTTGGGGGCTCAATTATGACTTTAGCTATCATTGAGAACCTTGATCTCGAAAAACCTTCATTTGAACCCTCAAAATGGCCCCGAAAGTTAAAACCTGCTAAAAATAGTAAATTGCCAAAATTGCCAGAAAACTGTTTTGAGCCATTTGGAAAAGGTGGGTGGCCACCGATATCCACCTGGATCACATGACCCTCACGAGATGAGATAACATGTGGTTTTTTCCACATTCCCACTTTGAGTTGTACACAAATAGAGCCTCGAAGAATCCCTAAAACCAAGTGAAGATGCCCCTAAAGTCAAGTGAAGAAGCCTACATATATCTAAGATAAAGATTCCAAGATAAAAATTCTTGAAAGTATTATTTGTGGTCAATTTGAATACCCTTTATTTGAGGGAATTTTTACTACAGGTACATCCAACAAATCCTTAATGTTTCAATAGAAAGATAAATCCAAGAATCCTAAGAAGCAACATGCTCGCCACAACAAGCAAACCAGGGTCCCAAACCCTTTCTGCCAACTTTTTCCCCTAATGGTGACAAAGGTGAAAAATCCAAAAGTAAGAAGACCAATGACATACATTGCAACTTTTGTGGGAAAGATGGTCATATGGAGTCTAAATGTTTTAAAAATATGAAATCCTTATAAGCAGTGATGAAGAATCACAATATCAGTATTGATTCTTCTTCTTCTTCTTCTTCTTCTTCTCATGGACATGCACTTTCTGCTTCTAGTTTGTCCTTCAATGCAACTTCTACTTCTTCTTCTGATGAGTGGCTTATTGATTCTAGAGCATCTTGTCATATGGCTAAGGATAAATCCATATTTTTTTTTCTAAATGATTGTAACACGAAGAAAACATTTGTTGGTGATGATATATCTCTTAGTGTTGTAGGGTCTATAACAGTTCAAGTAGATAATGGTCATTTCAATGTTGTATTATGTGTTCCAAGTCTTTCCCGCAACCTTCTATCAGTGTATGAAGTCACTCATTCAGGTGAAGGTAAAACCGTAGAGTTTTCGCCTCACCAAGTTGTAATCAAGGATCTAAAATATCCTAAGCATGTTCTTGCAATTGGAATCATTGATGATATTACCAGGTTGTACAAATTTGACAACTTTGGGTAATTATCGTTTCCATTATTTTTTGTTGCTCATAGCGATGACTCAAGTAAACTTGTTCACAATGATTTGTGTGGTCCAATTTCTTATCCTTCTTTCTCTAGGTGCAAGTATTTCTTAACTTACATTGATGATTTCTTGAGATGCACTTGGATTTACTTCTTAAAACTTAAGAGAGAAATTTTTAACAAGTTTCTGGTCTACAAGGACCTTGTAGAAAAAAAATATGGACATCAACTTCAAAGGTTAAGAACCACGAGGCTTCACCTTGCTGACCAATATATTATCACGTTCATTCATAAAGGGGGTTTTTTAATTGTGAAAAAGAAGGTCAATATATTGTAGGTATCGCGGGGGGGGATCTGCGGTCTCAAGGGATTTATAGGTATTGGGGCAGAATAAAATGGGGCATCTAGTTAAAATAGGGGTTTATTTTATTGGAAAGATGTATTGGGAGTGGGGTTCAATAAAATGATTTTGGGAGGTATTTATCAATATCTATTTAAATTAGGGGTATTCTTTAATATCTCATGAACGCAAGCGTTATGTCTCAGATTCACTGAGTGAAGACATGTGTTAAGAACAAATAATGGAGATGAATATGTGAACAATAAATTTACAAGTTAATGCAATGCATAGGGCATTCAAATGCAACATGTTGTGCCATATATACCACAACAAAATGGTGTTGCTGAGAGAAAGAATCACTCATTAAAAGAAATGGAAAATGTTATGATCCAATCTAAGGGATTAATTATCCATTATTGGGCGGAAGCTATCAATTGTGGAAATTACATAGTAAATCGTACTCCCACAAAGGCTCTTAAAAATATAACACCAGAAGGAGCATGGAATAAAATTAAGCCAGATGTTAGCCACTTCTGTGTAGTTGGAAGTGTAGCATGGTCTCACATTCTCGATGAGTAAAAGAAAGCATTGCAGCCTAAAAGTGAGAAGTGTATATTTGTTGGTTATTTTGAAGATGTCAAAGGTTACATACTTCTTCAACCTCATTCTAATGAAATTATTATTAGAAGAGATGTTAAATTTGATTAAAATCTCTTGGCCCATGAGCTTAATTCGGCATTTGTGCCATCTTCTATTTTTATTCTGGTTTCTTCTTTAGATGATGATGATAGTGAAAATGAAAATCCACCTACTCCTACTCACCTTCCTCCAGATGAGTCCATTGAACATGAACCTGCACCAATATCATCGCTTCCCTGATGGGCCCGTTCAACTCGAGAAGCAATTGGTGATCTTTCTGGTGATCCTTTAGATCAACGTCAAACACGTTCAAAGTTCCAGTGAGCCTCTTCTCTTTTGGCTCAAATTTCAAAGACTCGTGATCTAGATACATTTGCAGAAGCTTTAGGTCATCTAGATTGAGATACAATAATGAATGAAGAGTATCACTCTTTAATGGAAAACAATACTTGGGATCTTGTATCTCTTTCGAAATGAAAACTTGTTAGATGTAAATGGGTGTATAGAAATATGTATGCATTGGATGGAAGTGTTGAAAGACACAGGGCTCAGTTAGTTGTCAAAGGGTTCTCTCAAGTTGAAGGCATTGACTATAATGAAACCTTTGCCCTTATAGCTAAAATTAATTTCATCTGCCTTGTTCTATCCCTTGCATCCTCACATAAATGGGAGGTCCATTAGATGAATGCCAAATTTGTCTTCTTGCATGGGGATTTGTAAGAAGAAATCTACATGGAACAATCTCCTGGCTATGTCCAGAATGACTCTAACCTTGTATGTCACCTTAAGAAATCTCTTTATGGTCTTAAGCAAGATCCTCGAGCTTGGTATGCCAAAATGGACAACTTTCTTATTGAGACCAACTTTTCTATATGTCATTTTGATCCAAATGTCTATACCAAGAAAGTAGGAATCCATCTCATAATCCTTTTTCTTTATGTTGATGACCTTATCCTCACTGATAGTGACCCTAAACTTATAATACATGTGAAATCTATCCTTAAAAAGAAATTTGAAATGACAGACTTAGGCTATTTGCATTATTTACTTGGCCTCCAAGTCTTGCAAACCAAGGAAGGAATCCTTCTTTCCCAGTCTAAGTATTCGTGTGACCTTCTTCGTCACTTTCACATGGATGATTTTAAACCATCCCCTTCTCCCTTCCAATCTGGGGTCAAACTTGTTGTCACTTGTACTTCTCCCGAAATTTATGCCACCTTGTATCGTCAGTTAGTTGGTAGCCTCTTATATTTGACTCATACTCGTCTTGATATTTCCTTTTTCGTTGGTCTTGTTTCATGGTATATGAAAACACCCCATGAAAGCCATTGAAAAGTAGCTAAAAGGATACTTTGGTATGTCTAGGGTACAATTTAGTTCGGGATACATTACAGTTCAGGGGGGACTCCTTTATTGGTTGGTTTCACTGATTCAGATTTGGTCGATGACACTGATGATTGAAAGTCTACTACAAGTTATGTCTTTATCCTTTGTTCAAGCCTCTCACTTGGGCCTATAAGAAACAATATGATATTTCTCTTTCTTCAACAGAAGCAGAGTACCGAGCATCAATTTATACAAGTCAAGAATCCTTATGGCTTCGATAGATCCTTTTAGTGTTTGGATTCCAACAATAAAATCCGACCACCCTCTAGTGTGACAATCAAAGTTCCATCAAGCTTGCCAAAGATCCAGTTCAACATCAGCACAACAAACACATCGAACTACACATGCAGTTCATCGGAAAACTCATTCATGATCGAGTTATCAAAGTGCTCTTTTTCCCTACAAAATATCAAGTTGTTGACATTTTCACAAAGTCTCTTACAAAAGCAATTTTTTCCAAACTTCAATCTATGTTAGGAGTTTAGGAGTTGTCATTAAGGAGGGATAGGCTCCAATGCCTCCTTTCTTTTCCTATTTGTGTTGCATTTGTAAATCCTTCAATCCTATCCCAAGTTGTTCTTAATGAGGATGTTAGGATATTTAGACACTTAGGAGTTAGTTAAGATCAATTTGGTTTAATGTGTCATTAGTCAAAAAGTGTGTTTCTTAATGTGTTTCTTTAGTATGCATTTGTAGTTAGGTAATCCAACGGTTATGATATGTTCCTGACATAGAGTGATTTGATGACTCATATTCTCCTCAATCTTAACGACTACATTGATCTGTGGTTTAACACATGATTGGTCCATGATCTCTATCTAAAGAGCATGGAGGGTCATTTGTTGATGATTGATTGTGAGAGAAACTCTGTTGTAAATCTCTCTATAATATTTTCTTTTGCATTAATAAATTGCTTCAAATGGCCACGTTGGATGGGGCAGTGGATGTTTCCCCACATGGATTTTACCACATAAAAACATCAGTGTGTTGATCTTTGATTTGCTTATGTGAGTGATTACTGAAGGTGCTTGTCCTTTGTTGAAATACATGTATTGTTTAACATCTTCCCCACTCTACCCGAGCAAAGAACTTTTATGTGTGTGGAAGAAAAAACATAATTTAAAATTAATATAGAGAAGGGTCAACCAACCTTTCTCCTTTCTTATTTTAATTTGCTTTAATTTGTGAATTCTATAAAATGTTTATTGTAGATGTTTAATTGTAATAATATTTATGAATTGAATTATATTATAGAAGGGCACTTGATGTTCCATGTAAAAAAACATATTGATATAGGATTTACTAATGTTATGAAATTATAATGATATAAAACATAAATATGATAAAGGATATCCTTCTCCTTTATCTTTTTAATTTTATTGAAGATGTTAAATTTTGATAATATTTACAAATTGAATTATATAAGATTTAATCATGTTAAATTATTTGTTTAATTGTAATAATATTTATGAATTGAATTATATCATAGAAGGGTTTCATATAAAACACATATTGATATAGGATTTATTAATGTTATAAAATTGTGATGATATAAAACATAAATATGATGAAGGGTAACTTTCTACTTTATCTTTTAAATTTTATTAAAGATATTAAATTATAATAATATTTACAAATTGAATTATATAAGATTTAATCATGTTAAATTGCTTATAAAACATTAATATGGAGTACTTATTAAACATTATACTTAATGTTTATTGTAAATACCAAGTTATAATTATATTAAATTTTATTAAAAATGTTAAATTATAATAATATTTATAAATTGAATTATATAAGATTTAATCATGTTAAATTGCTTATAAAACATTAATATAGAGTGTTTATTAAACATTATACTTAATGTTTATTGTAAATACCAAATTATAATTATATTATATGGCATTATAAAGATTTCCATATAAAAAAACATATTAATATAAGATTTATTAACATTATGAAAAACATATTAATATACAATTTACTAATTCATAGTAAATAGTAAATTGTAGATGCTCTAAAATGTAGAGAATGACCTTTTTCCTTTTTCCATTTATTTTTATTTTTATTGTACATGTATTATAAAAAGGTAAATATGAAGAGTCTATTACCTTTCTCTAAATTTATTAGATAAGATGAATTGTAATATTGCATACATGAATTGAATTGTAATAATAATTATGAAATGAATTATATTATATAGGAATATTATAGATTTAGATGTAGTGAAATATATATTAATATAGGATTTATTAAAAATATTAATTGTAAATTTGGTGAAGATAATTAATATTAAAAATAAGAGGCTTCATAAAATTGTTTTAAACTCTAGTTAAAGCTACAAGCAATTCAAGAAGAGTTGGTTACAAAGATTTCTGCAATATTGATACCATTAAATATATTATTATATCTGAATTTAAATGGTGGATAAAGAATTAAAAGATAAGAAAAAAATTAAGATACTATAAAGAGGTCATCAAACTTAATTTAAAAGATTATAGAAATCATTTTATTTAACATTACAAAAATAAGAATAAACTCTTATGATTTTCATAATAAATAAACACTTTGAATAATTCTCAACATGTATCATCTTTAAACTATTAAAAAAAATAAAGAATGAAAAACCCTCTTCTTTAAATTATCTTTAAAAAAAATATTACATTAACAAAATTTTAAAATTTTTAATAATTTTTTTTTTTTTTTAAATAAACAAATTTATAAAACAAACTAAATAATTCATTTTCTTTCCGTTTGTTTTTTATAAAATGCCAAAAGTTGCATATATAAATCATAGGATACACATGCTATTATTAATTAATTAAATTGAAGGTGCTCTATAAAACATAGATTATGGAAAAGAGTCGGCTACCGTTCTCCCATTTTCGTTTTAGGTTTATTGCATGCCCTCCTTTCAAGTTTATTGTATGCTATAAAAATTACGTTTGTGCATGGTTCCCCAAATTTCATCTTTAGTTTGCCGATCTTCCATCAAATGATTTGAAAACATTGCTACAGGCGATGCCTTCACTGCGAGCAGTCTGATGACATGACTGTAGGGGATGGAATAGTAAAAGCGGGGCACGATCAAGATAATCCTCCCGTCACTAGATCTTACTTTGCAGCAGCCGTGTCTAGATCGCACTAAAGACGACTTTTCCGACGACAAAGCCTCCATTTTTGCCATTTCTCCACCAACCTGCACTGGATTTGGCAAGTAACTTAGATAGACATTCAACCTCCTACAAATATACTTATAATGATTAAGATGGTATATAAATCGATTTCAATTTCGGGTTTTGGATAGCGTTGAGGACAGAAGTTCTTATTCTTGTAGCAACGAGCATCTCTGATATTCAATTGCCAACATGGTGAATCATTTAATAAAATCATGATATGCAAATGCAAAATCTGGTGATATAAATTTGAGTAAAATAAATTGTTTAAATTGTATTTTTGAATGCATGTAAATGGATTACTCCTGTTTTTCTTGCTGCAGCTTTTGCCTCTGCTTCTTATGCTTGCTTTGGGACTGGATAATCTCCAATAAATGGATCAAAATCTTAGACCTTTAAGTATAGTTGAGCAAATTACTCTCGGCTTCTTGAAAAACTCTACACACTGGGACTAAACTTAACCACACTCAATCTACAGATCCAACAGTTTCTAAAATTTAAACTTACAATATGATAGAAAAACTTAAAAAGTTTAGAATATCCAACAATTTCTAAAATTTAAACTTACAATATGATAGAAAAACTTAGAAATTTTAGAATATTGCAATAAATAAAAAAATTTAGACTATTGCAATAAAAGCTATAAGTGCACAATGTAACTGGTGCATGAAACAGGGACCAAATAATTTCCGATGCCCACATTGTCATTGTCATGACTCCATTTCTACATTCCGTTGCTTATCGAAAGGAAGCGACTGCCCTTCCTTTTCGAAACCTCAGAATTACATTCTCTGAAGCACTTGAACATAACAACCCTGGATCTATCTAGAGGTTCTAGACCCTATTTCTTAGCAGATGGATACCAGTTTGATTCCCTGTAACTCCAAAAACTGCTCTAGGGCCACTCTTGCTAGCCAGATGTTGCGAGCTCAAGTCGGTTACATAACGTTTAATGGAGAACGGCAGATCACGCTGCCCAGTGCGGATGCAAGCGGATCCTACACATGACAATGTCTATTGCTATTTTATAAATCAAATCTTTAAATAAGAGAAGAGAATTCACCCGTTGGGCTGCCAACGCCCATAAACCATCGTGGTGGATGGTAGTGGCTTGCCAGTTAGAAATAGGTTGACAATATTTCTTGATAATAGATGGACATACTCTATCTCCAGGATTAGAGTCTGTGACTTCAGAAAAGATAAACACAATTTTTTCATTGTTATACTCATCCAAATTATACTCCTTGAGTGCTCCATAATATCATTGTTAATGTTGAATTTCAATATTGATATAGAGCGCATCAGTTAACAAGTTTTTGTTGCTTTGTGATTCAAAAGTCCCCATAAGAGGCTGGCAAATCTCATAATTGGACCAAATATTCTCTGTAAAGATTGAAAATGTCCACATTGTAGTCGTAGTTGTGGTTATGAATTTCAGATTGACATTATAAATCATACCCTTACAAGTTAGAGATCCTAATCTCTATCCTCATTGTACTCATCTAAAAACAGTTCTTTATGCCTCTTTCCATCTCTCTATCATGATATGGATGCAATTTTGGTGTTGATAATCCTTTCCAACCTTTTCATAGAAACAACAATCCTCAATGTACTCATCTAAAAACAGTTCTTTATGCCTCTTTCCATCTCTCTATCATGATATGGATGCAATTTTGGTGTTGATAATCCTTTCCAACATTTTCATAGAAACAACCATCAATACAAATTATTAGTGTTATTGTAATCAACAAATGTAATATCGTAATATCTCCATCTTGGTGGTTTATTATCAGTCTTCATTAACTTTTGATGTGAACAGAGTTGTTAAATAGAATACTTTTGATTATCCATTTAACAATTAGACCCATAGGCTTTGAAGTCAACCATAGACTTCACAGCTTCTACATTTGATGGCTAGAATGCACAATCAAGTTAAGGATGGTTGGTATAAGATACTCGTGAAAAATAAGAAGGTAATAGATTCATGTCTCAAGTATGCATTATGGGCAGATAGAATCAACACAAAGAGAATCATGAGAAATTCACCTTTCAAATTGGTTTATGGTGAGGTTTTTTTACTAATTCTAGTGGAATCACCTATAATAAAAGACTTACAAGACATACTATTAGAACAAAAAAATCCCCAGAAGAATAAATAAGCTTATTAAGGTTCATGAAGAAAGAAATAAGGTATATGACAAGTTCAAGGAATATCACCATAGTATGAAGAAAATATTTGATAAAAAGGAAAGGCCCAAAAATTTTCAAGCATGCAACTTAGTTCTATTATGGGGTACAAGGCATGAAGACCCTAGAAAGCATAAGAAATTTGACAATTTACAGCTTGGAACTTATGTGATCGATTTTGTGCATAGGACAAAATCTATCTCTTTCAATTTGGATAATTTGGATATCTAATAGAGTTTCCTATCAATGGTAGGATTCTCAAGCATTTTGTTGCATGAAGAAAGATCCAAAGAATTTACTACATTAAACCATAATACATTAGGATTTTTCTTCCCTCAATACTACAATACAAGGATTTAGCTTCACAACTTTGCATCAATGATGCCCTATCAATAGAAAGTACTACATTTAACCATAATACATTAGGATTTTTCTTCCCTCACTACTACAATACGAGGCTCTAGCTTCACAACTTTACATCGATGATGCCCTATCAATACTATCCCAATCATTTTCTTTGGTGTGCATCGAGTTTTTGCATCATATGGGGTGATGTATTTGTGTCATATTTTCTGATATAATATCTAGTATGTGATTTTTTGTCCCTTGTGTCGTATTTTCATCTATTACATCTAGATGGCCTTCATATTTTCATTGAGTGTGTGAATTTGCATTGAATATAATGACCACAATATTGATATTTGTTTCCTATTTCCATCGCTTTTGCATTAATAATAATACATTTGTGTTGATGTGCCATTTTTCCTATTTCGATCATATTGATGATTTGATTTGTTTATAGTTCATTTACTGAGGAATAGCCGACATAAGAAGGACAATATGCCAAAATCCATAAAGAACAAATAATATATAAATAATTAAATACGATAGGAGTGAATAATATATAATTATATGCATTGATTAGTCACTATGGTTGATGGGGCATGTCCCTTGGTTAGGTCATGTCTCTTAGTTAAGATGTGTCACTTCATTTATTATTTGTTATTATTACTATTGTTATTATTTATTTGATGTTTATATGTGTGTGTTCATTACAAGGTACGATCGTGATTTTCCTTGAAACCAGGGTATCTCAATCTCAATGAAAGCCAAATGGCCACCCTACTCAAAAATTTATGGCCAAATCACCTCCCCTTGCCTAATGGATCACCTTCTTACAAAATCAATTATTTCCCTAAGTGGGTTCAAGCATCTATCTTGAACTTCTCATTTATCTTGGGATGTAAAGATGACCAAAATGTGGATGGTCCCATGCGGGTCATCTTAGACCTATTTCGCGACCCACCTATGGTGCAATAAGGAAGCAATTGACAAATTTCAAGACAGATAAATTGTTCACTTCCTCTACATAGTGGGTACCTCTACATTTTTCATCGGTTGACCTCTTTAGCACATGTGGGACTAAAGAGGGTAAACCAAGATAACGAAAACAGTTAATGTGGCCAACCATTAGGTTGTAGCCAAAGGACACAATTAAAATGATTCTAAAAAGTGTATGGCCAAATGTCAAACTTAGATCACTATGTGTTAGGAAATGGCTCTCAAAAAAAAAATAGCAAAGCAACTTGTAAAAGACTCTGATATCAATATTACAAACAATAATGTTTAATAATGAATAAATGTCTTGAATATGATAAGATTGGATACCAATACTAAAACAAATTATATATATATATATATATGTCAAGAGGTGGGTCATTATTATTATTATTAATAATGTGAAATTGTGCCATCATCACCTAAATTATTGTTTTGAATGATTTGGTTGAATAGGTTGTGTTGACCTCCTATCCAACTAGGGGGTCAACTCCATGTGCCATGAAGAGATGCATCATCAGATGCTAATATGTCGAAGACAATTTGGTTCTACTGGGCAATTTTTGCCTCCAACACACCTTTTTGTAAACGGAATTT
>SNQJ01S0238868.1:0-13628 GCA_010110895.2 Picea sitchensis
GGGGATTGGCATTTCACTAACGCGAAGTTTAGGAGATCTCCCATGTATGGGAGATTAATCCCAAAATTTTTCAAAATTTTGGTAATGGGTGTGTGACACACCCATGAATGCCCTAGGCGAGCTCATGACTCCCTTGAGTCAATTCTGGCGTCCCGAGGCCATGCAACTCTTTCTCTGTAACCAAATTGGGCACTCCAGCCTTTTGCGTAGCTCCATTCCATCGCTCCACGCAACCTCGGGCTATGACCTTACGCATCCCCTGCATGAAATTTTGGGATTTCACCTTTCGAGATTCTTCACTCCCCTTGATTTCAAATATCACGATGTTCGATCCTGTGAAATGACCCATCTAAATCAACGGTTGGATTTTCTTTAAACTTGATGGCCACAATCATTTCCTTGAACAATCTCAGCCGCCCGCCACTCGGCAGGTGCTTTCCCATTCTTCAGGCCCCACTTTCCATATGACCACGGGCTGTGATCATGGGACCAACTCTCAGGTGCATCGAGATTTCACGTTTCGTGAATTCACATTGTGCTCCATGCTCAACCTCCGAGTCGTGAAATCGCGATCACTCAGATTGGGTGACACACGTCTCCTTGCATCAGACGACCCAAATCACTTCAACATTTTGGGACTTGGGATATCAACACTTCTCACTTTGGTCTTCCCGAAATGAATTTTTTCGCGCTTCAGATCTAGTACCACACGTCCTGCTGAAATGGACGACCCACATCATTTCGCGACTTCGTGTTTCACGAGTTCACATGACTCTACCCTGTGACTGCTCCATCTTGCGAGTTAGTGAAATGCTAATCTTGCACCACGTGCTCTTCCTAGGATCGACAACTAGGATGGCCTCGCGATTTCAGAACTCTTGCTGACGTTAAAAATGGCGTAACTTTATATCCCGATCACCCGATGGTCGTCGATCCGATCTGCCTGATGGATCTCCGCCATTGGAAATTGATCTTGCTCGCTCTCTTGATTTGCTTTTATATCAGACTACTTCAAGTGTTGCGCTTGGTGCTCACGACTGTGACCTATGAACAATTTCTTGGATGACTGGTTGAAGGCTCAAGAAAGTAGAGGATCAATGGCATAGGTAAAGAGAGAAGCACTCGACTTTAGGGACCCAACACAAAGGCTTAGGGCCGATACTCTTTAGGCAAGCCGACAAGGAAAACAGGTCGATCAAATTGGTGAAGGAAAACATAAGAAAACTACAAGCTGAGAGGAAAAACTTACAATCAGGTCTGCAAAAAGAGGAGAAACAAGCAAAATTACAGACCTAGGTAGAAACCACAGACCCACAAGACTTTGACAAGTTTATGTGATAACAATGTCAATCTCACAAAAGAAATATATATATATATATATATATAGTATTAAGCAATTATTTTTTTAAATATATTCTATTTAGTCACATATTTATTGTACAAAGAGAAGCTAGATGCAATGTACAACTTAGTATAGATAAAATGTCTAACTCTTATAAACCAAAATGAAAAAAAAATCCTTAATATAAAAATATATACACTAATAAAAAAGAATATAACATAAATATAATATAAAAAAGTTAACATCTTAAATTTAATTAAGTTATTTTTTTATTTTTATTTTTGTAGTTAATAAATTTTAAGATAAATGAATTTATGTTAATTTATTCTAACAAAATAATCATTTAAAAAACAAAACTTAGCACCCAACATTTTAAGGTGTTCTTAAAGTTTCTAGTTAAATCTAATGAATATACTTAGCGACTTTAACAAACTTCATTTTCTAAAAAGACTTAATCCATTGGGTTGTGTGTGTGTGTCAAATTCCGCTAGTGCGATTAGATTTTGAGGGTTTCGTTATGTAAGGTGGCCAAGGTTCGAAACTCACAATAATCAGGAGGAGACACCCAAAACAAATCCATCCATATTAAGGGTTGGTGTGGCCCGAGCCGGGTGCGATCTCCCGGTGATTTTGACGGCTTAGATGCCCCTGGATCACGATTTCTTAGACCACATGCTAGTCCCGCAGGTAACAAATACACTAGAAAACTATGTGTGTGTGTGTGTGTGTGTGTGTGTGTGTGTGTGCTTTCCCTTCATAATATTAATAATTATGTTTAAGATTTACAGAGGTTAATTTTCAAATCCCTACTCGTAGTGCTAGGTCCAAAACAAGGTTACATTTTCTCTATGTTATTGTCATGGATACCAAAAAAATTCATAGAAAGGAATTTAGCTAGAGAGATCTCAAAGATTGCATCTACAAAATCAAATTACAACATTCTATAGCATTCAATTCACAATTAAATTAAACACCACTTTTTACTAATTCTATCAAAGACATGTTGATTTAGTATAATAGTTGTTTGTACAAGGTAGTGACTATGCATGAGATAGTGTTGAGATGCAAAATGTGGGTAGTGACTATGTATGAGATAGTGTTATGCAAAATGTGTTAAGAGAAGAGAAGAGTACCTCAATGATAAAGAAGATAGTGAGAAACTATTATCTCAAGTAAATGAGGTAAAGATGGAGAATGATTTTTCTTCTTTTACAAATTTGTAATTAGCGTACTTCTTAAATAAGAGAATGAGAATGTCAAAGTAATTCAAGAGAGGTTTTTATATTAATGTTTTCAATAAGAACCATAAAGGTATTGCAATTAGATTTATTTTATATGAGAATTGGTGATGACCTTCTACCATGATTCTAAAAATGGTAATAGGCATGCGTGTTCAGAAAAGAGAGGGAGTAAATCTTACTAGTGTTAATGACCTAAAACATTTTAGAATAACAATTATATATATTGGTATATAAATTTTAGAAATTACAATTGATATGTACATATGGAGAAAAAAGCTATGAGTAAGGGTTTATAAAGTTAGGAGTAAGGTTTTATAGTAAAGACTAAAGGATACAATATATGTTTTATGTAGAAAATATTTTTTGTTTTTCTTTTGTAAGCACCCATAACATCATGGTATGTCATTAGTACAAACACTTTTTATTTTTATTTTTTTGCGTTAGTAGCACATGGCGTAATAGTGTGCTCTAAATGTTTTATGAAATAGGTTGTAAAAATACATCATTAGAATCATTCTAAGAAAGAAGAGGAATACATGAAACATTTATTCACATATGTAGTACATACTCATGAAAAATACAAATGGAAGAAGTTTATTGACATGATAAGAGTTACAATGTGTCATAATGACAAAGCAACTAAGCGTGGTTCTTCTTTCTTTCTCAATGAGATGTATGCTTTATCTTTCATTTTGCATAGAGTTCAAATGAGAAGGAGGGAAATATTCACAATCTAGCAAATGATGTGATGTGTGATATTGTTGCAAAGTGATGCAGGAGCATCACCAACATCAAGCGAGCCAACGCGGAAGCGGAAGATAGCTGGAAAGCGTCCAGCACAAATTTTTGAAAATCACCTTGGATTCGATGCACAATCTTAAATGAGCCATTAAGGAGAAGCGCACTTGTATAATGTAAATGGACCTTGAGTAGATTGCTCTCATCCTTAGTAGGTAGAAGGCATTTTAAATAGTTAATGCAGGTAGATAGAATTTAATTCTAGATTAGACTGTTTGAGAGCGCAAGAGGAAAACAGGATATAGACACCCTCATTGTGCATTGTAACAGTAGTGTAGTATGATCATTTCTGGAGAAGAGTAAGAGCATGCAGAGAGCTGTGTAAGAACACCCATGTACATATATTTGTATTAATAGAAGAAGCTGATTCAAATTCATGGTTTTTGTGTTGTTCTATGTGTATTGATGCTGAATGATATGCTCATGAATGTTTGCTTCCTGTTATACATTTGTTTTATATGTTGTGTATATGATTTCATGTTTGAGTTTGAAGTCTGAAGGGAAGAAGGAATGAGTTTCAATTGTTTCTCTATTTGAGCTAGAGTTCCTGTAAGGAGTGCAGTTGAAGTGTCTGCAAGGAGTGCGTTGACAGAGGGTTCAGATAGAGATAACTTTTGTTCTCATCTCCGTAGGAGTGCAGTTGAGCACAAGAGCCGTGCAAGGAGTGCACAGGCCGGGTAAAAGTCTCAGGGTTGCGAACCTGAGTGAAGTGTCAAGAGACTGGTGCTGCAGGTGTGCACAGAGTCGAAGTATTCAAGCATTTGAAAGTGTTTGAAGGTCGCCGCAAGGAGTGCGTGCAAATAGTCTTCTCTGACACTCAGAATTGTAAGAAAGCTCAGGAAGGATAAGGCCTTCGAAATTGTCAAGGGGCTGCATAGGAGTTGTACCTTGAAAGCTTGTAAGAAAGCATTGTAAGTTTGCGTGAAGGTAAATGAGTTGGCGGAGGAATACTTGATCATTCGCAGAAATCATCAAGGAAGGACGGACGGTTGGTATTCTTCGAGGAGGATTCGCGACATTCCGTGGACCGTTAGATCTCGAGGAGGAGCAGGGGAGATACAACGAAGTATTACCAAAGGGTTCAAAGCTCAGGAGGGGCAGGACCGTTGATCCGGGTCACAAGGACCGTTGGATTTACACGAGGGATCGTGCATCGGGGTTTCGTGGGTTGAAGACCCGTGAACATAGCAGCAAGAATCACGAAATCGCGAAACGTGATATCCCGACGGGGATGAGAATAGCATGGGGCCACAGGAGTCAACGAGGTGGATAGGTGGCACACCATTTCGGGGTTTTGCCGCGAGAAATCCCGAAACATTGACATCCGGATTTGCGATATTGCAAACTCTAAAATGCTGATGAGGTGAAGCGGCGACTGAAAAGTCAAACTCGCACGTGCGTCGGAGTTTCGGCGTATCGGACATCGGGAGTCGGGGATACGAGTGGTTCGACATCGCGAATGCCGAATTCGCGATAGAGAAAACCTTGATAGGGAAAGGTCAGCGTTGACTGGTTATCGGGTTTCGGGAATCCGAGAGTGCAATGTTCGACCATTGACCTCGCAAAGTCGCGAAGTCCGATCTCTCGATTTGTAAAGAAGGGGGATCCCACGAGGATTACCGTGGGTGCATATTTCCCGATAGGGAAATAGAAGAGTGTTAGAGCTCTTCGGGTCGTGAGGAAGAAGAAGATCCTGTGAGCGGACGTGCTTGCGAACGTGGGCTGCGTCACAAAGGTTAACTTATATTATTCAACATTTATAATGTCGATGATTGTCATAGTTTATTTGGAAGTGAAATTGCAAATATAGTCTCATAGCTAGATTATCATATTTAGGGGGTTTTGATTTCAAAGCAATTATATATGGTTCTCCTTTTATCCACCCATGGTGTGTTTAAGGCTCCGATGTTGTTTAAAAAATGACATTATGTTAATTTTCTTTTAAGTATTACTTGATTAAACATTTTAAAGGGTTGATATCATTTAACTTTTTCATAGGTATAATTATTACTTTCCTCGACCAACCAAATTCCATTATTACTCTCCTCAACCAACCAAATACCAATATATTTTATATATTTTTCTTGAACTTGACCTAGACTCTCCTCAACCAACTAAATATCATTATTATTTTTACATTTTTCAAGAACCTACTTTGACATTTTTATTTAACTTAACTTGAACCTAGGCATATTTATGTCCACCAAATAATTTTTCATTAGCTTAACTTGAACTTAAGAATATGATTTTGTTCATCATATTAGAATTTCAAGAAGGATATGTTTGAAGTTATTCATACTAAAGTTGGACTGCATTCTGAATAATTATTTTCTATCTATTAACCTCAACAACAGGGTCTGTTATGCACCAAATGCTTAAGATATCATAGGATTAAACCAGAAGTACACACCATGTACACCAATGTTAACATGGATAACAACTCCAATAAATATAAGAGAGATAAGTTACACAATAAATCCTTAAAGAATGGGAGAACCTCCTTGAAATACCCCAAATACATTCATACAACACAATTCACATGTCTACACTAAAGAACACATGATCTCTCTCTCTCTCTCTATCTCTCTCTCTCTCTCTCTCTCTCTCTCTCTATATATATATATATATTCACACATTGCACATGAGGCCCTTTTATCATTAGGTTGACCCTATTACATATACATTTACCCCCTACATATACGTTTAACCCCATATATGCCCACCTAGGGGTCATAACATAGTACCTTCCTTCAAAAAGCTTTGCAATTAAAGACTTTACATGTGATGAAACCAAGTAATATGATTTTCTTATGTTTTTGCTTTCTTCTTTCCATTGAAGATGATCCATCCATCCAAATTCAATTATGTTTTGTCTTAATACTTCTGGTTGTTGCATAATTTTCTTTCCTTTGATTCCATGTATTGCTGTTGTAACTTCTTCAATTTGTAGTAGTTGTTGGTCTTTGATAATAACATGTTGAAGAGTGGTTTTTCGATGCCATGTTCCATGAATATTGATGAGTATTCCATATTCCTCCTTGATAATGTTGATATCGCTCTTCTTGTCTTCCTTGAAATCTTTCCTGATAATGAGGGTGTTGATATAGTTTCACATGTGATGGTTTTCCTTCACTCTGCACACCTGTTTCATCTATATTCTTTTCAGAGATAGTGGAATCCTCTATCCTCTTTGCTTGGTCTTTGATTACTCTAGCCTTGAAAATAATACCATTATATTTAGCACATGTACATCCTCTAGATGGATTTCAATTTCTTTTAGTATCTTCTGGTGACCTTCTTGAATATTGTCTTCTTTCTCCTTTTGAAGCTGCAATATGTCCCTATATATCAAATTTTCACATCTTTCTTCAACTCTAGATTGTATTTATGATTTTACCTGATCAATATTTAAGGATTCTTCAATCTACTTGTAAGTTTCCTCTTCAAGTATTTTGGTAGCCTCTTCATCCAAGATCCTTGTTTTTTCTTGACTTTAATCTTGCTTCTTTGCTTTTTTCAATATTTTGACCTCATATAGTAGTTTTTAATTGTGGTTTATTAATCTACCTATTTCTTCATCTTTCTTTTTCAATTCTTCCTTTGACTTGTCCTTTACCCACTTTTCACTTTGCTACTCTTTTCTTGTTTTAATTTTTGAACCTCCTTAATGAGTGTTTCATTAAGGTCTCATATCTTAGATAGCTCATCACCCTTTTTATTGATATATTCTTTTGCTTCTTATAACTCATTTTGAATTCTATACATTGCCTCCACTTTTGTATCCCTAATCCATTTATCTGAGAAAAAAAATTCAAATTATTTCGATGTATTGTTCCATCTAGTATCTTTACCAATACTCATCCACCACTTCCAAGATTCACGAAAAAAATATTTCCCTTCCCCTGAATGAGTCATACTGCCAACCTCTACCATTCTATAGGTTGATTTCATCTTTATATTCATCTCTTGTAAATTTAGGTATTGTCATCGATTCTTAATTGAGGTCTAACCCAAACTCTCAACTTACAACCTCAATATATTATCAATAATGATATCCAATAGTTATGATCCTTTTTACAATATAGTATTCTATGTTTTCTCTTTCCACAAGATTTTGAATCACCTCAATTGGACATCACAATCAAAAGGTATGATAGTTTTAAGTTAGCATACCTTTTAAAACCATGATCTGGAGTTCGTCCTTATGGCCAACCTTCCTTTGATGTATCTCTAAAATTTCATCCCTTCTAAGTCTGAAATTTCATCTTGTAGTACTATGATATGTCTTTTGTGCAATGCCACATGTCTGATCAAATTTTTATGTGCCAAATGAAAGTTATGGTAACTTTCTCAAACCTTGTTGATTCTTGGACCTTTCTAGAATAGAAAAATTGTATGGCATGCCAAATGTCCAATATTTAATATCTAATTCTTAAATTTTTACCGTAAATAATATTGTATATATTCTTTCCAATAGAACTAGTGTCACTCAATTTGGAATTTCCAAGCTTAAGATATGTCACTTTTACCAAGAACACTTGTTTGAGGCTAGTTTGAGGATTAGTCAAATACCTCTAATTACAATAGTCCATATCTCATAAATTAAAATGATCCAAAACATGAATTTTTTATCAAACGTACTTCACTATGTCTCCTTGAGATCGTGAAAATTTCACAGTCTAAAACATCACCCAAAAACAATTATATCAAATTTCCCAAAATGACTCGTTTGAGACTGATTACAGGGCTAGTAAAAATCCCTGATTTGCATAGGTTGTATCTCTAAAAATATAATGAAGTTGAACTTGAAATTTTTACCCGACATAATTTGCTATATCTTTTCAGTATTGTAAAAAAATCATAGTCCAAAACTTTGCAGAAAAAAAATTATAGTGAAAATTCCAAGATGGCTCGTTTGAAGCATCAAAACCCTAGGATCGATTCTCTGATACCAAATGTTATGCACCAAATGCTTAAGATATCATAAGAAACCAAACAAACACACCACGTACACCAATGCTAATGTGGATAGCAACTCCAATAAAGATAAGAGAGATACATTACACAATAACACCTTAAAGAATGGGAGAACTTCCTCCAAATACCTCAAATACATTCATGCATCACAATTCACATGTCTATAATAATGAATACATGATCTTTATATATACCTATTCACACATTGAACATGAGGCCATTTTGTCATTAGGCTAACTCTATTATATATACATTTACCCATTACATGTACATTTAACCCCATATATGTGCTCCTTAGGGTCATATCATATACATTTAACCCAATATATACCCCCCTAGGGGTCATAATAAGGTCTCATTTACTCAACATGGTTTCACTACCACCTATCGTATACTCCATCCAAACCCTTTGCAATTTTTCATGGGTTCCTACTATTTCCCTATACCCCATGATCTCATTTACTTGAAGGTAGTTTAGCTGCCACTTGCCATATACTACAACCAAATTGCTTACAACTCTTGATGGTTTCCCACCATGTACACTTGCATGTAAAACATAAAAGCTCTAACATGGAAATATATTCTTTGTCTCATTGACTAGTGCCTTTGGTTTCATTTGGATTCCAAACATTGCACAATTATTGTTCATATTTTGGAAAAACCCCAAGTGAAAGTCCATTTCTAGAGGAACGCCATGGATATTGTTACAACCATACATTTTTTTTTAGCTTAATGTAAAATTCAAATGGCTCAAGGACAAGCCCTAGATCATGTTGTGGACAAGGAAAGGGATTTAAAAACAATAGTTACTCTCAAAGACATTGTGAATAAGTAGTCCGAGGCTTATTTTTCTATCGACCCTAATCCAAAGAAAAATGAAAAACTTAGCTTGAAAATTAGAGTTTCCATGTTTATAATAAAATATTCATTAATATTTGAGAAATACATTATTGAAAAAAATAATTTGACATGGTTCTAATTGAAAAAAAAGGCCCCTCGTGCTTAAAGGAGAAAGAATCCACCAAAAAATGAATCATATAAGTGAACAAACATGTAGCTAATTCCTTTAAGGCCCACAAACATGTAGCTAATTCTTTAAAGCCCTTTCGAAATAGTTATACCTATTAGTAAATTAAACTACGCAACATATTAAACAATATCTCTTCAACCATTAACTTAATATTCCACCTTACCAGTTTTGTTTTGATGATACCATAATTCCACTAACTCTCACATGGTAAATTTGCAGAGGTATTAGATGACTAATAATATGGTATACTAGTCTTCAAAATGGTTTCATATCTTTAATTATAAAGTTAAAGACAAATAACTTCATAACTTAAGTTGTTTCCAAGTTTCAAATGCATATCAATGATAAAATGTTTCATAAACAAATTATATATATATATATATATATATATATATATATTCCAAATCTTCATTGATCAAAGGAGAAAAAATATATATATATATATTCCAAATCTTCAATGATCAAAGGAGAATATGATGTGACGTAATTCAAAATATTGTTTCCAAATTTCCAATTTCATAAACAAATTTTAATATATATTCCAAATCTTCATTTTTCAAAGGAGAATATGATGTGACGTAATTCAAAATATTGGGTAGGCGAAACTTATCAACCATTTAATAAAGATTCTCGGTCCCTTGGAATATTTATCACATCATATACCAAGTAAATGTTGGTGGTGATTTCCTTGTAGGTAATGAAGTCCACATGTATAATTATTAGGTGTAATTTTATCACTCATTTCATATTTTCATATTGTATTATTCATTTCATATTTTCATATTGTATTATTCATTTGTAGTTTATGGGGTTAGTGGAGCTCAATACGCTTTGATGATCTTACTTGTGGCTTACCGTTTAACATGGAAGATAGACCTTGTGAAAACTACATGTTTTCTTTGTTGAGGATATAGACAACTTAAGATTAGAGGATTTGATCCCAATTTAGATAGGTAACATTATATTATGTTAACTAAACACAACTGTGTATTCCTTATCTTTTATCTCTTTTGTCTCAAGGAGGAGGCATCTATGAAGAACTAACATCCCTACAAGATAACATATCTCTTTACTATCATTAGGAGGCATCTATGAAGAACTAACAACCCTACAAGATAACATATCTCTTTACTATCATTTTAGTGGCCATTATGGGTATCATGAATAATGTATTTTTCCAACTTTGAGTTTAATTCATCCATTACATGTTTCAAAATATCTACAAGAGATCGTATAGTGTGTTCTTGGTCTACGTGTCAATCAAGCAAATGCCTCAGGGCATGTTAAGTGTGATTAACAATTCTTTGGATGGTTAGGACCGCTTGCTCCTCAATCATCAATCGAGATTGGATTTAATACATTTAATACAACATCGATCGTCGACATAAGTGTCGATTTTCTTACCGAGGCTCCTCTATGGCTAGTACGAAACTTTCCTTAAGTAGAGACTTAACTTGTGCGATAGTTTGCAATAGTCACTTTAACTTGAGTAAGTTCAAGTGGAATTAAATTTCATTCAAGTGGAATTAAATTTCATTTAGACGATACAATATGGGGGATCTGAATCCAAGCAACCCTCAAAGAAAAAACCAAGAACCCACATGCATGAAACATGGATATTGTGCACTTGTACACGTATTTTTCCAGAAGAGGCTAAAAAACCATGGAAAGAAGATTTATATGCATGGAGATGACCCTTTTGCTTCTTCTTGTAGTCCTAGAAGAATAAAGCAACATAGTGGTATCATCTTTCCAAATTCTCATTTCAAGGGCATGGGAAGGATTCAAAACCCCACTACCGATATCCTAAAATGATTGAGGTTGATGGAAATGATAGTTGTAAAGTAATGATTGTTAGTGTTTTGTAAGTGTATTTTTCTCATTTTTCAATACAACCAACTATTGTTAGTTGTAAGTTTATGTAAACATCCTTAACTTCTCAGACAATTATCTTTTGTTAATTCTAGGCCTTTTTCATTGTTATATATAACAAATATTCTCTTATATTTAATACAACATATCTAATAGATCAATTGCATTCTCTTTTGTAAAAGGTTTTTTTGGGTTTTATAATTGCTCCTATTTTTGTGATGTTCTTTTAAACATCTACATGGTATCAGAGCTTACCTCTGTAAACCCCTTCTCATTTTTTTCTCGAGAGATATTGTGGCTCTAGTGTCAATGTCCATCTCATTTATTGGGTACCTTTTCTCTATCACATAGGCTTATACTTCATAGCCATTCCTGACAAAATCTCAATTCTTGAAGAAGATTGGAATGAATCTTTCCACAACTTTCCCCTAAATATATCTATATTTTAGGTTTTTGAGGGGTCTTTAGCATCGACATTGACAACGTTGTTTGGAGCTGAGCAGAATGAGTATTCCTATTGTGTTTGGTGGTCCAAAACTAGCTCTGCAAAAAACGAGGGCCATCAAATTGTTTCTATCATTGTAGTTTCGTGGCCTACATTTATTCACTCACTGGAGGAAAAATCGATATTTTCTCTCTGATTAGGTTATTAAATGAAAAACTCCATAACTTATTGTGGGTATCGAATGGTTGAATGAGTCAATCAATTGAGGAATCTATTTGTTGGCAATTGATTAATGACTTCAAGACTGTTTTTTGGTGTAGAACATGTGTCGATCTTCAGTAGATCATGTGATATGTATGTGTGGTGTGGGGATAAATATATGCACTATTAATTCCCACATTAAATTATCAACCGGGGCTCATAAGCTTCGAGGTGAAAGCACAAGAAATGCATGATTTGAGCCTAGTCTAGTCTATTTTCAACAAACCACTCTTTAATGCAATAAACAAAACAAGCAAGAGGGAATGAATTCAATTGATAGGAAATAAACTAATCACCTTGGGATGAAGCCCATCATGGGGAGGCCATATCTCACGAGTTAAACCCTTAATCCATCCTTTAGTGATTTAAGCTAAAGTGCAAGGAATCCAAAGGTATGGGAAATAAAACCAAGTGCAGGAAGTAAAGTGCAGGAAATAAAAGGAGATTTGAATTACAGAAGAATTAAGTCAAAGCAAAAACAAAACAATGCGGAAGCAAACTAGATTAAAAGGCTATCAAGACAATAAATGAAATCAAGCTTTAAATTCAGAGATTGTTCCTCAAGTGAGTACACCAAATGTAAAGAAACAAGGATTGAAATACAATGGAGACTAAAGAACAGTGAATATACACCTCATGACAATCACTTAGTTAATCACATAAGGAATGGAGAAATTATGCTTATTTGTGTTCTTCTCTCAAAGCACTGTGTAAATAATAATATCCTTTAAAACCATCAAGTCTTTAAAAACATAAAACCATGATAGAGAGAGAAAAATTAAAATTAAAATGAGACAAAGACTGGTTTATCCCTTATGTATTTAAATGATTATTTTAAGAACAAAAATATACATAAGGAAATAATGAAGTGAGATCAATTAACTCTCCAATCGGTCTCATGTGAATTCAAATCTAGTTGGACATAATGGTTGCCAGAAGTTAAGTGTTTTATTGATGGGCAAGTGCATATGGAATGGAGGTGAACTATCTTTATAATCAGTCAAGCATACAAATGGTTTCAATTAATGAGCAATGATATGATTTTAGAGTCAATTGATGAATGTAAGAGAATAAATTTGTTTTGTATTTTTTTTTATGAATAAAAAGAAACAATACATAATACTTAACACATATAAATGATTCTCTCCTCTTAACTGTGTATAATATTTGCTTAATAGTGTTGGAAACGAGTGAATGAAGGCAACTTGTGGGAAGCAATCCAACATATAATAGGACAAAATTACAATATGCTAGAACATAGGTTTGAAACTGAGAATGGAAATAAACAAGTAATGCAAAGTATGGTTGAAAGAATATAAGAATTGTGTGCACAATAAAAGGAACCATTAAATATGAGTTTATTATTACCAATCTAATGCAAGAGAATAGATTCTAAATCATAGAATGCAAAGAACAATGAGACTACAATTAAAACACACAAATTAAAACACCTCACTTACAATCTAGTCTATAAAACAAAAGGAAAGAAGTAGGATGTTACCAGAATGAGGGGCCCTTACCACATTGATTAAACTTGCTTAAACACAATCACATCAAGCCAAGGAGATGCACAATGGATCAACAACAATCAACTTTTCATTTGGTCATGGAAATCTGTTTTTACATAGCTATCAACTCCTTAAAGATTTCTCACAAGAACAA
>SNQJ01S0238869.1:0-11517 GCA_010110895.2 Picea sitchensis
AGAGGAAAATAAGTTGGACTAAGAAAGATGACTTAGATTAACCAAGATGTCTCAAAAAAAAATACATAACCAGAGAACCAGTTGTTCTCAATCAAAATATTACAATAGTAGGGAGACTAGCTCAACCATTCGACCATACAAAAATATCAAAACTGAGTATATATACTCAAAACTATGGAAACTACCAGGAGCGTGATCGAGCCCCTACATTCAAATATTCTAGTCAGTGCCTTCTCTGCTAGACTATGGAAGCCTTATCATTTTAGATGTGAGACAAGTGCAGTTATGAGTTTTATAGGAAAATCAATCCAGGAGGAAGCTTCGAGTGGATAGTCTTCCTTCATGGCTTCTCTCTACAATGATTTCCATTTATGGGGTAAGATGAAGTCTCAACTGCTGCCCCTATCTTCATTAACTTCCTTCATTGGGATCATGACGAGGCCTGACACCCATGAATGCTTCCAGGCGGTGCCCACGACTTCTTCAAGTCAATCCTGATGCCTCAAGGCTCTGCAAATATTCCCCTATGACCAATACGGGCATTGTATGTGCTAAGCGCCTTCTTCATCACATCATTATCTCGAGCCTTATCCATTTGACCCCCTTAAAACTTATTTACATTTAATGTATAATTGATGGGTACTAGGCTTATCCTCATTACAATCTGAGGGTGATTCCTAGTGCTAACAACTTCAATGATTTTTCTTCTGCGATTTGTGCTATCATGCAATTTTCCTACCAGCTCTTTCATGACTATATTTTTACCAAGCTCATCCAATTAGGGTAGTCAACCACCTTTAATCAACTACTGTGTGACTTTGTGTATTCTCAAGCATACTTCCATCAATTTGGTAACTAACTTCTTTATCTACTATGTTCCCTGCCTATTGGAAATGGTCTAGTGAATACAAATATTCCTTCCTTTCTTATATCGATGGTCGATATAGCTTGTATGGTGCATCAAGATTCTCTGCAATCCACATGTCAATGTCATTGACGACGTCTCGGATTGTGTTGAACTAAGTCAATTTTGCTTATATTTGATTTTTTTTTCTCTATGATTGTAGACACTACTTGTTGGAAGATGTGTAAGTGAGCATACATATCTATAATGGCCTCTTCCAATTCTTTCCTTACCTTCTCAGCACTGGCTTTGAAGCTCAACATAATACTTCTATAAATTTTCACTTATTGGAGTCTTTCTTCTAGCTCCCTGATTCTTTTTTCTTTCTCCTAATTTTGCTAACACAACCTCCTGATGTGATATTTGTTGGGACTCATGAATGTGGTGCTTGTGATGGTTTTTTCTATGGGATTTTCCTTGACGTCCCCTATTATAGGAACTTGTGTGAGGATTGAGATTGGAATCCCTTGAGCTATTGGCACTTTCTTCACTTGTTATTGAACAATCTTTCTATTATTTCTATCATAAGTGAAGCTTCTTAAATTCAAGACTTCACTTGATTGAAACTAGGCCCCTATTCATAGTCCTGAATTGTTGAATGGTGCATTTGAGCTAGTGTCTACTGTTGACACTTCTTGGATATCAGTATCTGTAGGTTGAGTGTCATCATCCCTCGCTTCAACACATTTCCTTAATATATTTTTATGAAATGATTTCTTTGTTTCTTCCTTGGCTATCCTCTTTGCTTCATCTCTCACTACTTTATTTGTTGTTTCTTTCATTTATTCTTCCTTCTTTGTAGCTTCCTTTTCTTCTGCTTCAGCTTTGACCTTCTCCACTTCAAGATTTCACTTCTTCTTGGAAGCATCATTATTCTTCTTAGACACTTTTTCCTTTTCTCTCATTTTCTTTTCTATTGAGTCTTCCCCTTCTTCTATAGACACTGAATGTATAGAAACGGAAAGGGGATATGACCTATCCTCTTTTCCTTCTATTTCTTTCTTTTTGGCTTCTTCCCTTTCCTTTTATTTATCTGTGATTCTACTTATGGGTTCGTCTCTTTTGTTGAAGATAACTTTTTCATAAGTATGTGAATTTTGATGCACTTATTATTCACCCCATATGTCTATTGTGTATTCCAATGGAAGGCCTATCTTGTATAAATAATATTTTATGACCCCTTTTGGGTCATGTCTTCTAAATATTTCTTCTCCGAAGTGATAAGAGAGAAGGGTATTCACTTCTTCCTACACTTGTTTGATATTTGAGAAGAAGTAATTGCCAATGCAGAGAAGTAATGTTGTCCATATATCCTTCTTGGCTCGATACAAGGCTCCTACCACTATGTGGATTACCATTTGGTATGATAGTTCTTGGAGAACCAGTTTATCTAAAACGAATAATGGGAGAATGTGAGGAGGTTTCATAGAACCATATATCCTTATGTAAGTGCCATGTTCTAAGAGGAAACATCCCCAATTATTTTGATCACTATGCTTGTATTATCTATCATGCAAGATGGATAAGAGTAGAATATGAAATCATATAAACGATCCATGAAATGTTCATATATTTTATGGTTTTTTTCCAATATTTATGCTCCCAGAGAACTTTGCAATAGATGTGGATTGGCTATTCTAAAGGTTTCCACCACCATCCCTTGTCCAAAATATACGAGGACATGTGAAAATTGGGGAAAGTACCTGGTTCGACTTCTAAGATGAATAAAATATCCTCTGCTAGATTGGCAGAAAATATATCATCTTATTTGAATGATGCACCCTCGTCTACACAATAGTAAATTAATGGCAGATATGACAAAGAGAATTGAGACGCATCTTGTTCTCCATAGAGTCATCATAACATGGACACCATTTAATGGTATGGATTTATTAAAAATTTCATGGGGTAACCTCCTTTAGGTCTGTGTTTGAACTTCTTGTTTGTCTTGTATCACTTGGGGCACAATTCCTTGGTGGTGTGCTTGAATTCAACAACCAAATTGTTTTCTAGCTTCTTCATTCCATTCTCAAGATGATAATATTTTGTTAAGTCTCCAAGATGGAAATATGTTATTGGATCCCCTCTATCATTGTAGGTGTGTATGTTTCCTAGGTCTATGTGCTTTATGATCTAGGAGATTGCGTCGAAACATGTAAAAACAACAGCTCGAGATGCAAATTTAAATATCCTTGATTTTTTGATGTTTTTGAAGACTTTTAACTCATTCTGATCCTCAACATCAATGAAATAGTTTTTCTTGTTGAACATTTGGTATACTTCACCCCATTTGAGTGTTTCTCCTTCTTTTCCTAGCATACCACTGGTGTCATCTTAAATGGGACTAGCTACCTATGGTTCATCCTCAATCTGTTTTCCACTACCAGAAGCTTCAACTGTAGATATCTTGTTGGCCACTTTCTTTCTAGGACACATGTCTTCACCTATAGAGTGGAAAACACATGCAATGTAAGAAAAAGATTAAACTGTCACATGCATACAAAAACAATTTTTTAAAATCTCTTAAAATCCATACTTGAGGAATTAATTGTGTTAATTTTGGGTGGAGATTCATCATCCAATGATGACAAGGTAATGGAAGGCATGGTGATGTATCTGGTGAATATTGAGGGAGAAAATGACTAAATTTTTTCCCAGAGGTGCAATCAGAGATCTAAATGTTAACTCCTCTGATGTAAATCAGAGTATTTTTTAACAAGTGCTCCAATGCACATCAACGCATTTGGTTAGAATTTTGTCAGTTTGGAGGAAATTGAGGAAGTTGGGGTCAAATCCTCTGATATGCATTGGAGGATTTTTTGGCAAGTGATTTGATGCACATTGATGTATTTGAATAGAAGGTCTCGGTTATGTCATCGGAGAAGTTACAGGTAACTCCTCCGATTACATTGGAGGAGTTAATGTGAACTCCTTTGATGTGATCGAAGGAGTTGAGCATAAAGGCTTTGATTGTTCTATGATGGAAGCGGATTTTGGGAAATTTCCCTACGAAAACTCACAGGAAAGGAAAAGCCTATGCTAATTGTTAAAGAGAGGTTTGATATGAATTGGTGCTAAGGTCCTTATCCAAAGGGATCAATATATTATCTTGTAGAAAATGGTCAGGATGCCCCTACTTTGGAAAATTTTACAGAAACATTGTCGGTATTATCATTTCCAAAGAGTGGTAGGGGAGGATGATTTAAATTTAGAAAATGGAAATAGTTGAAAACTAGTAAAGGGGAGGCATAGGGTTTTAGTACGGTAGTATATGGAGGGGAAGGTAGTATATATTGTATGGGGGGGGGGTACCTTGGATTCCCTAGGTAATAACATATATATCATGCCCTATAGAAGAAAAAAAACTAATCCTAGATTGAAATGGTGCATCAGGGCTTGCCTGGAATTCCAAATACACATGGAAAATTGTGATTGGTTGAGGGTGTTTGATTTGGAACTCGATGTGATTTAATTTGGGGTTATCCTTACCTCCTCAGTGCCTCAGTTCTTAATGGGATAACACAAATGAGGGAAACAATGTTGTTGGCCCTTGACCAAGTTTTGGGAGATTCTTGGTCATGTTGACCTATTTTGGACTTCGACAGCCTGTCGAAGGAGGAGCGCAATATGAAGTAGAGATCACGGGATCTCGACCCATTTTTGTGTCATATTTGGGTTTTTGGGATTATGTAATGGGATTGGGATGTCAGCCCATGGGTTTACCCATGCTTAGCTCTATTTTGTAATATATAAATAGATGTCTAGGCAATGTAAGGAAGAACATCTATGTGTTGTTAGGCCTCTAGTCAGATGTAAATGTATGCTAAGTGCAAGTAGAGTCTGTAAGTGATTTGTGCATGACTATAAGAGACTTGCGGAGCTATGTGCAAGTGGTTGTAATAGACGGTGGAAGGATTTGTGTTGTAACGCAAGGAAGAAGGATCTAGTGAGTTGTGCGGATCTTCTGTCCTATGTGGAGAAGAATTCTGAGGCTCTGTGCATGTAACCTATTGAAGAAGCTAATAAATAAGAAGAGTTGGTGGATGTAGCCCTAGGGTGGGGGTGAACAATGTAAATACTATGTTACTCTACTCTGTGTGATGTTCTGATGCCTTTATATGTTATTTGCTAAGTTCTTTGAGATGATTAGATAAATATTATTATGCTTAGTGTTATTGATATGTGAGAATGTTAGATCTGATCTGTATGAATATGCTTAGTTCTTGATCTGCTAGATCTAATCTATTTACTTATGCTAAGTTCTTAAATACATTAGATCAATGTGAATGCTACAAAGCTCTATTTTATCAGCGAAGTAGATATTGACGAACTGACATATTTGTGATTAAGTATCATAATCAAAAATATGTGTCCCAGCTGAGGTTGCAGACACCTGAGTCTCACAACCACCCCTGACTCTACCTTGGGTGAGACTTTATCTGCTTCGCAGGTGTTGCTGAAAAGGCTAGTATTTAGGGTTTTTTTGGTGCGTTGTTGTAGCATTGAACCCTGGGTCTACCCCTGTTCCAACAAATGGTTTTATTGTCAGGACCTGAAACTGTGATGGTTGGGAACTGAGAAAGAAGAAGTTGTGTGCAAAGAATCGTCCTGAAGTTGCAAAAGCTCCGTACGTAGATCTCTTGCCCTAGTGCGCAGTATTTTACTTAACCTGTGAATATTTGTGCCAAGAGGAAGGTTAGATCTGAAGAAAAGAGATCAGATCTGAAGAAAAGAGGTCAGATCTAAAGAAAAGAGGTAAGACCTGTAAGCTTTGTGCTCTGATAAAGGTAATAATAGTAGAAAAATTCTAGATCTGAAAGCTTTGTACTCTATAAAAGTAAGATAAGTGGAAATTTTTGTTTCTAAATTATTGATCTAGGTATGTTTGATAGGTTTTGTCCTAGCTTGAAAACTAGGGAACTAACAAATGAAGGAAGACTTGTTATGAGTAGATATGATAAGAATAGTGAAAGATATGTATACCTATGCATAGAAAGAATGTTTGGACTAACAAATGGATGCAGGGTCCTAGAAAGAATTTGTTGTAGGTTATCTCATGTGATCCTAGCATGCAGTATAGGAGAAGTTGGGGATCATTTAAAATAAAGAGAGGATTAACCCTCTATTACAGCTACAGAAGACTATGACATATTGCTAAGGAATGTCGTGAAAGAAGACCTAGTTGTCTTTGTTGCAAAGTTATGGATCATGAAGTGTTGGATTTCCCTAGAATGATTGCTAAGCTTGAAGGAATGAATCTGAACCAGGAAAACCCTAAGGTAGATCCAGAAATGGAAGAATCCCAAAAAGAATCAGAGAAAGTATTGTTACAGATGAAAGAAACCCTGAATGACCACCGACATGTTAGATTATCAGAGATATTTAAAGAAAAAGAATTCATCAAAGAAAGAATAGGAGACTTCAACATTGATTGTGTTCTGTATGAAGAAACATAGGTGAATATCATGACATAGAGAACTTGAGAAGCTATAGGGAGGCCTGCTATGATTCCTTCATTAGGAGGAGTAGGATTATTCAGAGGAAAACTGGTAAACCTATGTGGAAGGCTCACTCAGATACCTACGAATGCCAATGGAACTTCGACAGAAAAAGATTTTGAGATTATTAAATTTATTGAAGACAACACCTCGTTTACCATGTTACTAGGAAAACCTTGGATTGATAGAGATCAAGCCATACGAAAGGAAGAAGAAGAAGTTTTGGAGCAGAAGAAACAAGAGTTAAAATATTTCATGACTAGAAGGATCGCACACTTGATTGAAGAACAAGAGAACAGATCGAATCTATTTAACACTAGATACCTAGATGTTGAAGCTGCAAGAACATTATAAGACCCACAGGAGACTGAAGTACCTATCGCAGATAAAGAAGAGGTATTACCCCTGAATCCTAAGAAATAATCTCAACAACGCGTAGTGACTATGTCAAAAGAAGATAAGAATCAAAATGGAAAAAGACATACTGAGATGAAGCTCACTAGAAAGAAGGCTAGAAATCTAAGTAAGAAGAGGGCTAAGATTGAAAAGTTTCCAGAGGGAACTTCGCAAGAGGAAAATTTGCAAAATCGAAGCTTCATCGGGATATCAGAACAACAACACATGGCACTTCTCCATGGTGAAGCAATATAGCCATTGGGGACATTATAACCATTTGACTGTCATCCCAAATGGGTAGAAAGGGATCTAAGGCTCGACACCAAACCATTGGACCACACCATAACGGACCGAACAAAGTTAATGAAGGCTTCATACCCGTTGCAAGAGACCCATTGCCAAGTTACCTATTTATCCCATCGCGCCATGCACCAAGAACACTTTTTCTAACCAAGAGTTTGAGCTCACAGACTAAGTGAATTGTATACAGTGATCATTGTGCTCTTGTTGTTTATTCTAGTGCACTGTCTAAGTTAATTTGACCCCAATCTAATTAATCCATAGCATGGATGTCCGACGATCTCAACGCAGTCGAATAATCAGTGACAAAAGTACTCCTCGACTTGATGACTGAAAGAGTCATGTTGAAGAGAGGATTATCCACAGGTGTACAAGCATCATCCATGAGAGGACTATCAGCCTCTCTGTCAACTGCTCGAGCCAAACCATCCTGGTCATAATATGAGAAGCGAACCAAGCACAGGGATTATCTCACGAATGCTAAGTTGATTTCGATCATATTACCCACCTATACACCACCCCTAAGTGGAACAATAAATCGAGACAGTGTGCCCAAAGACTTTGAGTATGCCTTGGTCACTGCATACCTCCCAAAGGGGATATGCATAGTTTGCGCAGACCAAGAAAAGATTGCAGTGTTGAAGTTTAACAACTTCAACCTTGATGACAGGAAGGTCTACAACATGCTCGCCCCACATAAGTACCTGACTATAACAAAGGGAAATAATTTGAAGATAATCCCTTAGTCATGGAATATGAACCTTGTGCAGTCTACATTGCTCAACATCATGAATATTCGTCACTTCGAAAGACACCAAGACATGAATGCATGTGTCAAGATGCTACTGTCCTGTTACCATGGAGGATACTTGTGGTTAAACCGTCGTATCACAGTAGATCCGACGTTCATCAATCAGATCACAGGACTAAGTATGCAAGGCCCTAACGCACAGTATTTATATCCTGCAAAAACCATGGATTACGCTCTAGCTCAGAGGATCAAGGACACCTACAGGTATGTTGAGAAGGGCATGCAAGGCTACAAGGTAGCTTCTATATAGAGTGGTACAGTGTTCCTTTCTTGTCAATTGATTGCAGGAAAGTTAGTACGAAAGAACTGACCCACCCAAGTCAATGGTTTTGTAGTCAACCTCGTAGGGAAGTGCGCAAAGGGCTTACAAATGAATTGGGTGTAGTACCTAGTGAACCAATTAGAACTTGACTACAGAGAAGCCCAAGATCAAGGGTACAAATTTCCTTTCAGCTAGCTATTGATCCTGATTGCTTTCATTGGTTGGGAGATGCCGGAAGGTGCAACCTTCCTGGAAATTGAACCCTTTGAACCTTTGGACGTGAAGTTTAGTACATTGTTGTATTCCAGTGACATGAATAAGCAATGGCAGTCAAATTTTGTGTTCCACATATACTACAACCAGTTGAAGGTATCCATCCAGTCTGAGCCTCGCATGACTCTGAATACTTTACATAGGTTCCCACCTTTGATGAAGTTCAACGCTGATAGAAATTTCATTTATATCACAGCGTGCACCGATGGATATAAGAAACAACTACAGTCCTACTAGAAGCTAATGGAGGAGTACTTGGAGGAGATCACCAAGGAATGGTTGGTGGAACTCCTTATTCTAGCAGACCTTGCAGAGATATCCGACATAGATAGCCCATAAAATGCGTCAGATACACCCGAACCTAGCAAGATAAAGAAGACTGAATAGGTCCAGGATTTAGATAGTACATCCATGACAGTCGTAGAAATAAAGGAAGAGCATCAAATCATGGATCAAGTATATAAGCTCACAGAATCCATCCAACATCTCCAGGAGCGCATAACAGATTTAGAGCTATGCACTGTGACCGAGACCCCACATGACATAAGGGACCAATGAGAAGCAACTGCCCACAACGCAGTTGACAGAATAAAAGCTCTTTCCCTGGAATACAAGAAGTTGAGTAACCACAGTGCCAAAAAATATGAGAACCTCACCAAGAATCCATAATTCCAGGCACTGGAGTCACAAATAAAGGAAGCGAAGCAGCACGCAGACACACTACAGGCACACTTGAAGGTCCCATTGGCTGTAGAAAGAATGAAGCAATATCAAGAGAAGTGCATCGCCCAACAAAAGATCCATACGATTCAAAGAAAAGTTATGGAAATCACTCAACGAATCTTACCAATACAAGATAAGGCATGCCAATTGTTCACAGAGATCGAGAGCCAAGGAGCAGAGCTAGAATAGGTTGTAACCACAACAAAACAATGCATAGCAGGGCCAGTGAATGATGTAGTAATCCAAGAGTTCATCGAGAAAGAGGTCGTAGCATAGTAGAAGGTCGAAGCAGCTCGATCCAAGCTCGAGGTGATTGAGGCAGAACTAGTCAGATCTAAAGTGCCTTGGGATGAGTCACATGTGAGTGTTGGGGGCTTGTTGGACCTTAACCAAGNGAGATTCTTGGGAATGTTGACCTATTTTGGACTTTGACAGCCTATCGAAGGAGGACTGCAAGACGATGTAATGGGATTGGGATGTCCTTTTTGGGTTTTTGGGATTATGTAATGGTATTGGGATGTCATCCCATGGGTTTACCCATGCTTAGGCCTATTTTTTAATATATAAATAGATGTCTAGGCAATGTAAGGAAGAGCATCTATGTAGTGTTAGGCCTCTATTCAGATGTAAATGTATGCTAAGTGAAAGTAGAGTATGTAAGTGCTTTTTGCATGACTGTAAGAGACTTGCAAAGCAAATTGCAAGTGGTTGTAACAGATGGTGGACGGCTTTGTGTTGTAACGCAAGGAAGAAGGATCTAGCGAGCTATGCAAATCTTGTGTCCTATGCGGAGAAGAGTTCTGAGGCTCTGTGCATGTAACCTATTGAAGAAGCTAATAAAGAAGAAGAGTTGGTGGACGTAGCCCCAGGGTGGGGGTGAACCATGTAAATATTGTGTTACTTTGCTATGTGTGATGTTCTGACGCGTTTATATGTTATTTGCTAAGTTCTTTGAGATGATTAGATAAATATGTTTATGCTTAGTGCTATTGATTTGTGAGAATGTTAGATCTGATCTATATGAATATGCTTAGTGCTTGATCTGCTAGATCTGATCTATTTACCTATGTTAAGTGCTTAAATACATTAGATCAATGTGAATGTTGTGAAGCTCTATTTTATCACCGAAGTAGATATTGACTGGATATTGAGGAACTGACGGTGCTAAGTGCTCTATTAAGTATCATAATCACAAATCTATGTCCCAGCTAAGGTTGCAAACACCTGAGTCTCGCAACTACCACTACCTCTACCTCAGGTGAGACTTCATCTACTTCGCAGGTGTTACCGAAAGGGATGGTAGTTAGGGTTTTGTTGGTGCACTGTTATAGCGTTGAACCCTGGGTGATGCAGGAGCATCACCAACATCAAGCGAGCCAACGCGGAGACAATAGACAGCTGGAAAAGTGCCCAGCAGAAATTTTGAAATCACCTTGAAGTTTATGCGCAATCTTAAATGAAGCCATTAAGAAGAAGCGCACTTGTAAAATGTAACGGGACCTTGAGTGATTTTCTCTCGTCCTTAGTAGGTATAAGGAATTTATAGTATTTTAATGCAAGTAGGTAGAATTGAATGTGTAGATTAGACAGTTTTAGAGCGCAAGAGGGAAACGAGATATAGACACCCTCATTGTGTATTGTAACATAAGCAGCACTGTTGAGAAGAGAGCATAGAGAAGAAGCAGATAGTTGTGTAGCAGACTCCATGTATAGAAGTTCTGAATTAATACAAGAAAGTTGTAATTCAGACTCATGGTGTTCATATATTCTCTGTGTATGCCTCTTTGAACGTTCTGCTCATGAATGTTTTTACTCTTTCTGTCATGCAATTGTTGTTATGCTATGTATGAATGATTTCTTGTTGAATGTTTGAAATCTGAGAGGAAAGAGGGGAGAAATGAGTTTCAATTGTTTCTCTGTCTGAGAAAGAATTCCTGCAAGGAGTGCACTTGAATTTTCTGCAAAGAGTGCATCGACAAGGTGTTCAGAGGTGTGTCTCTGAAATCTCAGGAGAGAAAGATTTTTTTCTCATCTCCACAGAAGTGCAGTTTGGCACAGGATCCATGCAAGGAGTGCGCAGGCTGAGTGAAGTCTCAGAGTTTCAAATCTGAGTGAAGCATTGAAAAATTGCTACTGCAGGTGTGCGTAGAGTCAAAGGATTTCAACACTTGGAAGTGTTTGAAAATTTACCACAAGGAGTGCGTGCAGGGACCTTCTAAAAGGTTCATAGTTGGGAAAAGCTCAAAAGAATTCGAAGCCTTCGAAGTGGCTGAAGGAAAGAGTAGCAACGTCGGACCGCAGGGGGATGAGCTTTCAGAGGAAGAGACGGACGGTCAGAGTTCTCGGTGGA
>SNQJ01S0238871.1:0-13648 GCA_010110895.2 Picea sitchensis
GCACCTATGACCATCTTGCATGTATCCTTCTAAAATAGAATATGCACTCCTGCATCACTCATTTTATTGATAGATATCAGGTTTCTTGCCAAACCTAGAATATTTAGCACACGTGGAAGGGTTATACTCCTACCATCTTGTAGTATCAGTCGAAATATTCCTCGTTCGACAATTTTGGTTGTCGAGTCATCCCCCAAGAACACATATCCTCCTTCATATCATTCATATTCGTAGAACCATTCTCTATGTGGTGTCATATTATAGGATGATTTTGAGTCGATCAACCAAACATATTGATCCGACTATGTATTGGTTGACGCCAAATACACATCGCCTCCCTTGTCTAGACTCTGGAGTACTCTTTCTCTCAGTTGATTGCTTGTCATCAGATCCTATGCTTGCTTCCATTTCCTTCGACTTGAAATCCCTTTTATAATGCCCAAATTTACTGCATCTCCAACATCTTCTTATCAACTGAACAAGGGATTTAGATGTATTGTTTGACTTAGACTTTCTACCAAAATTTTTTCCCTTATCTCTGTCAATCAGTCGACCTCTCACCACTAATGCATCTTTGGTTGATCCTTCCATGTTCTTCCTTATCATTTCTTCTGACAGTAGAGATGAAATCACGTTGTCTAGCCCTAATGTGGTTGAATTACTCCCTATAGTCACGACTAAGTTATCTCGGGAGTTTGGAAAAGAACATAACATGATAATACATTTCTCCTCCTTAGTGATTTTAATATTCACAGCCGATAAGTGGCTTATTATGGTATTAAAAAAAAATTAATGCTCAGTTACCGAACTTCACTCTCTCATCCTCATAAGATACAGTTTCTTTCTAAGGAACAACTTATTTACCAGGGATTTCAAATTACGAAGTTCAAGGCGGGTACAAGCTTCCCCACTTGTCCAACAATTTCTTAGCCAAGTCTTCTCCTAAGACATTTAGCGGCCACCGAATCGCAAAAAAAATTCAAATCCCATGTACGCCTTCTTGAGTTTCTCCCATTCTTCCATAGACATACCTATCAGCATGATACCTAGATATACTTCAATCTATTGTTCTCTATCTAGAAGGAGATCTTAGGTTTAAGCTTCCAAAGCTCAAATTCTAGCCATTTGGTGCAGTCTCTATTCTTGAGCTACTTTCCATTCTTTAAGTGTAACTTTAAAGATTTTTGACTCACAACTTTTAATTAACCTATGGTTTAACTTAGATCCAAGGTTGTTGAATAGCGCTTGATACCACATGTCAGGAAATTAGATTTCCACACTAAACCTAGCAGAAGGGAAATTGGGCGATTTAAGCTTTAAAGAGTAAATGACAAAGCGATACTTTTGATCTGCTTGAGATTTTTACCTAGAAACTAAGCGGAAAATAACTTGTTGTTTGAGCATTCTTCTCTCTGTTGTCTTATTCATTTAGAATAAAATGTTACATTCTTAACCTTGGTCCACACCTAAGACCTAATCGACATCATACCCTCTTTACTACACGGGACAATAAAGCCAATGAATTGACTTACATCTACCATGAACAACAATAACCTCTAAATGGATTGATCTAAAGATTAGCTTTACAACATTACAACATTTGATGATTTCATCATTAACGAAATTGCATCACACCTTATTTATAGGCTTTAAAATAGGAAAAAACCCTAAATAAAAGCACCCAAAAATGGTTACATATCCTTGCATATCATTGGCTACGAATCCCACGAATCTCGAGATTCTATTACGGTCAGTTAAATTAGGATTACCAGTGACTATCGATTGACCTTCATTTGGTTTTCAGTTGATTGCCACACAATCGTCCATCAACCTCTTGTCGAATCGCCTCTTGATTTGTTGTTGATCACTTCGGGTCGACTTTGTTGTCAACAGCCCAACTCAATCGATCCGCCTTGACTCGACTTTCCTTTGCAAAATATAACAGCAAGACAATCAATAGTCTATCATGCATGAAATGATCATCAAGTCAATAATTTCCCATCAGTGGTGACACATTGGCTTTGATGACTATGCTTTTCTAAGGTATATATGTTCCATGACTTAGGCATACATTTCATTTCAAACAAGTGGCATGTGGCCTATATTACATTCTATAAATTTTTCATGTACCTCCCACATTAAGAGATGAACATGAAACACACATGTTTGAATGAAGACCTTTATCTACATACATTTGTTTTCAAACAACAATTTAATTTATCAAGTCTAGAGGCAAAAATCATTGACTATGTTCTTGCCTATGTTTACCATGTATAAATTTTAAAATTGAAAAGAAAAATTAATATGGCGTACATGGATGCTTCGGGCAGCATTTTTATCACTTTTGGGAACATGAGATTGTCACATATATTGATTTATTGTGAGCTTGTTGAACTTGAATATAATTACTAAAAAGCATTGGATATACTTTTAGTATAGTTTAATAAGCTGAAGGTTGAAATTGAATATGTTATTATTATTTAAAAACTAATGAGAGATATTTCATTTAATATCATTTTGAATTCAAGAAAAAAAAGTATATTCATATTACCAAATGCATGCAAACTGAAATATCCTCAGTTTTAAAAAAAAAAAAAAAGTTTGAATTAATAATATTAAACTAATAAATGATTAATGCATTCTACATTTGATGAGCTAGATACTAATTAACTGTGTTTTTTATGTCTAAATCAAGTTATCTTGCTTTCAGATTCAATGATAGAGAATTAATCTCTTTCAAAAGTATAGGTGATGTAGTTTCAATGTATAGTTTATGAGAATGGATTAGAAAAATAGTTGCTCCTTTCATGCTTTTACCGTTATATGGAATGAGAAAAAACAAATTGCCCGTTATTCTTGATGAAGTTGATACGTTAAGTTGAGAGCATGAGATTATCTTTCTTCGACTTATTAGGAGGAAGTAGAGAATTTTTCCACATCCTTCATAATGGGGGAGATAGGTTTTGACACTAACTATAACTATCCCTTTGACATACCAGAAGGCTGAGGGAGAGAGAGGGTTCCAAAGTACAACATAGATGAATATAAAAATAGAGTTTTTATACACCATAGAGAGCGTAGCTTTAGGCAGACCCATTCTTGTTAGCATCCCATCTATTATAGTCTTAATTTCCTATGCAAACAAATTTATAGTTAATTGCATAGTGATATATCTTTCTACAAACATGAGGGGGGCATGTGAGAATGTTGAATGGAAGCAGTGAAGTATTAAGTGTGTGTTCTTTTTCTTTTTGTCATAATACCTAGTCATAAATTACTCCTCAACTAGCACAAGTAAATGCTCTTGAAGTCCCATTATCAAAGACAAGTGGCTAGAAGATTTCTAAAACCAATGAACAAATATGCTCATTTTTCTCTAATTTCACATAAACTAATGTTTTAAATCAATTTTAAACATACCAAATAGTCACCAAACTTAAAACAAAAGGAAATATAATAAAGATAAAATTTATTAGATTTAAATGACACCTTCAACAAATTTGTATTTGGGAAAGAAAGGAAAGTGGCATTAATTTCGATCAATTTAGATCATTGAATATGTTTTTTCGATCACAAACAAAATAGTCCCCTACACACTTATATAATTTTTATAATAAATTTAAGATCATATTCTACCTAAAAATAATTTCTAACATAAATCTTATTTTAATCCCTCAAAAAAAACCCCATATTAATGTTGATGCGATAAATGGATGAATAGTTGTTAAACCTCTATAAATAAATTGAGTGGGCCTACCAACATTTCCTTATATTAATCTATAAAAGAAACTTTATATTAATGTGGATGTTCTATCACATATGTTTCATAAATTTTATAAATGTGGACTTATAAAATGAGGGTTTTGGCTAAACGTTCTATCTTATTGTTTGTTTTGTTGGGGAAATTGGGTGATGTAAATCTGAAGAATATTGCTATTTTTTGTTGTTTAAATTGCATTTTGAATGTAGAAATAAATTCAATTTGCTGAAAAACGTGCATAATATTGTTATTTTTGTTGTTTAAATTGCATTCTGAATAGCCAGTAGATTTAGCTCGCTGAAAAACCCTAAATACACTCGTTATACAAACTTAGCCACTTAAATCTGCAAATCCAACCATTCCTCCCAAAATCCAAACGAAAATATCGTCAAAAGAAAAAACTAAAAAACTAAAATATTTAAACAAATGCTTAAAAAATAAAACATTTATACTACTCTTAAAGGAGTGGGCCTATCAAGTTTTGTCTGAAACGTGTGTAAGTCTAACGTCACAAAGCGCCTGGACCAAATTATGAGAATCGTCGGAAAGGACCGTTTCGGCTATAATTATAATATTCGCTGTTTATCTCTGACAATGTAATAATAGATTGATGGGCGAGTTACAGAGAGCACACTCAACCAAGTGATCGGAATCATTTTCAATCACTTTAACCATTCATTTTCTGCCCGAATTCAATCCCGTGACTTGTAACCTCCTTTGCTCGTATTCAATCTCTATTTTGCAGCGGTTGAATCCTTCCTTTTCGGCCCGAATTCAATCCTGTAACTTGTAACCTCCTTTGCTCGTATTCAATCCTCTATCCTGCAGCGGTTGAGTCATTCCTTTTCGGCCCGAACTCAATCCTGTGACTTGTAACCTCTGTTCGTATTCAATCCTCTTTCCTTTGCGATAGAAAGTCCCCATTTCCCTGTACTCGTCTTTAAAAGAGGAGGACGATGAGACCGCCGTCAGTTAACAGAAGAGCAGAGAGTTGTAGGGTCGCTAAAGAATCCGGACTGCAGTGAGCAGAACGAGGCGCTCCAGTGCATATGATGCGGCGTCTCAAGAGCACTGCGTCTGGCCGATCCTCCATCTCAGATCCAGTGAGATCTCAACATTTCAATCCGTTAAATTCCCCACTCTAGGGTATTGGTTTTTTTTTCAAAACCCTAGTTAAATAATAGAAATGGCTGATTTTCCAAGGGCATGGGTATCCATCGTCCTCATGTGTTTGAAATAAATCGCTGTAGCACTGGGCCGGGGGACTCATTGACTGCATTGTTATTGAAATTTACGGATATCTGTCTAAAATGTAGGAGTCCAGTAGCTCGCTCTGCACAGACCTGTCAATTAAGATTGAGATAGTATTTAGACGGTTCGCTGGGTACATTGAATATGAACAGCTGTACAAAACCACAAAACTGGAGGGGCAATGTCTGCAAAGTAGCCATCTTACCATTGGCTCCTATCAATCTCGGCCAACCCAATGGCCGTCAGGAGGGGGAGAAAGTAGCCCAACACCATCCCAAAAGAGTGCCTCGGGAAGGGTTTTTTGGATTCTCCACCTCCGCTGCAAGGTACTACCTGAGGGAGTAAGCTAATTATGGAGCAATTTTTTCTTTTTTTGGGTAAAAAAATAGGTTGGAATCCGATCAGATTTTTAGAGGGTAGTTTGAGTTTGGCATGGATTAAAATTTCATGCATTTCAGAACCTTACTTCCAGGGGTTTTACCCTGGCTAAACCAACCCAATTACTCAAAAATATCAGACTTCCAACAAAATTTAAAACTATATCACGAAAAATTGCCAAAAATAACTCAAAAAGATTATTCCAAATTAACCCACTCCCTTACTGAATCCCAATAATTCAGATTCCAAAACAATGTATTCAAATAAAAATTCCAATCAATATCATTCATATCCACCACTAACCATCTTCCAGGATCCAACTTTGGGATTGATATCAATCCCATGGTACAGAAGGGCAGCAGGGAAAACACCCCCATGCAAACTGCAGTCCACCCCACAATAGTCAGGCCCCTGTAGTTGATATATGTGAGCGCAACTGTCTATACCAGAACAGCAATAACCCTAGGCAGCCCCCACCCAATGCGGGGATTTCTGATTTGAGATAGTCCAAAAATAGAACTGGGTACAGGGCATTATCTATCACCCCACTCAGCTACTTCATCCATCCCTGTTAGAATCCTCAGAATGGCCCAAAAGCCGAAGACACCCACACACCATACCCACCATTCTCGGGAAACATGGTAACCATCTCTGCCGTCACAAGGGCCTCATGAATACTCCATATGACGGGGAAAACAATAACAATGAAACCCAACAGTGCTAGCGGAGGACCCCCGGCGCCCCTGTAGTTGATATATGTGAGCGCAACTGTCTATACCAGAACAGCAATAACCCTAGGCAGCCCCCACCCAATGCGGGGATTTCTGATTTGAGATAGTCCAAAAATAGAACTGGGTACAGGGCATTATCTATCACCCCACTCAGCCACCTCATCCATCCCTGTTAGAATCCCCAGAATGGCCCAAAAGCCGAAGACGCCACACAACATACCCACCATTCTCAGGAAACATGGTAACCATCTCTGCCGTCACAAGGGCCTCATGAATACTCCATATGACGGGGAAAACAATAACAATGAAACCCAACAGTGCTAGCGGAGGACCCCCGGCTTTCACTGAATCCTCCACTCCGAAAGGCCCTCCTGGCACCTCATAATATATCAGGAACACAAGGGATATTAAGGAAACCTTCCGAAGGTTAGGCAATGTTGGCACCTATGAACTTCTCGTTATTGCCTCCTTTGTATCATAGGTTTCCTCCATTCTTTCCTCTGCAGTCGAATAACTTCTGTCAAATCAAAGTCATCCTCTCTCTAAAGATCATATACTCCGCAATGCTTTTTTTTATCACGAATTGATGGCTCTGAGGATGGTTGAGGCCGCAATGCTTTGTTCATGAATCATAATGAATTGATCGCTCTGACGATGGTTGAGGCCTGATAAAGGTGTATTCCTATGATCTAAATTAACAAGATGGAAACTCAACCCCAGGTCACTTAACAATAATCATTTTAATCATTTCACTGGACCAATGCCAAATTTCACCAATTTAACCATGTTAGAGTGACTGTAAGTTTCCTTTTTACAAAAGTTTCATTTTCAAACCTCTAAGTTCGCTATGTTCGCTATGCATTTTCACAAAACCAAAATTTACTTTGGTAATTATACATATGTATTTACAAAACAATGGAATTGCATTTTCACAATTGGTTGCTGTGCAGATATTTACAAAACAACAACCTGAG
This sequence comes from Picea sitchensis, assembly GCA_010110895.2. Lineage (NCBI taxonomy): Eukaryota > Viridiplantae > Streptophyta > Pinopsida > Pinales > Pinaceae > Picea > Picea sitchensis. The sequence goes on from SNQJ01S0238871.1 coordinate 7,095, forward strand.
TGGTACTGTTGAATGGTTGACTGAATTAAAAAACCTTAAAGAGTTGTACGTCTTCTCCTTTTTCTATTCCACCTTCTGTTCAGAGTTAGTAAATTTGGGAATAAAGTTGTTCAAAGTTAATAAATTTGGGAATAAGGTTGAAAAATAAAAGTGCTGTATATCTCTTTTTATTTATATTTATATTTGTGACAAACTTTCATAGGTATTACAACACTCAAATGTTGACTGAGAAGAATAATGTGTATATTTTTGGAGTAGTTTCGTTAGAGATCATATCTGGTAGACCACCATAGATATAAAACCTACCTGAAGAGGAACTAAACATCCTTCGATGGGTAGGAATCTTATCATCAATTATCAAAATATAAATATTTAAAAGCACTATAGAGTATTTCATAGTGCATCTTCAACTAGAGCCTAAGTATTGACATATGTACAGGTGAAACAAGAGGTTGTCTGGAGATTACTACATGAAATCCATGATTAATGTTGCCAGCCGTCTTCTAGGCCGATGTGAGTGAAGTAGTGACAGAGCTCAAAGAAGCCATCGGACATGATGGTAAGGATTCTATTTCAATTGCAGAGAAGATTGGCATCCAAAATGGAGGTTCATTGGCAGGCCAGACGGATTCGACTAAACACGAAGGAATGGAATGGAGTGATAACAGCTCCAACATGTCAAAAGCAGGAAGATAAGCCTCTTTTAGCTCTGCTACTACCTCACTCACAGTCGGCCTAGAAGACGGTAAAGCCTGAACAAATCTCAGGGCTATTTTGAGAATATTAGTTATGGATTTAATGTCGTAACCTCCACACAACCTCTTGTTTATGATTTATGTCATTTGACCAGCATTTTCATCCATCTCGAGTAGATATGCCAATACTTAGGCTCTAGTTGAAGATGCACTATGAAATACTATATGGTGCTGTTAAATATTTATATTTTGGATAATTGATGATAAGATTGTGGTGGGGATTTTGTCGGTTGTGAATCACGGTATTCTCAACTAATTAATAGAAATTGGAAAGGAGTTTTTCCATCTTCCTTTGTAGGAGAAACAGAAGCATTCAGTGAAGCCAGGAGATCTTCAGGGCTATGGCCAGACATTCGTCTTGTTTGAACAGCAAAAGCTGGATTGGAGTGACTTGTTGGGTTTGATAATGCTTCCTTCCGACTATAGAGATTTGAATGTTTGGCCCGCTCAACCTACAGATTTCAGGTGCAGTTCAAACATCTTTTGTACATTGAGAAAAATCTTATTAAATCTTATACAATACATTGTTAAATTTTATCAGCAAAACAGCAGCAAGACCGAAATGGCACCATATATCGAGATTGATGTTTTCAGAAGTCTAAGAATAGTCCATGGAATTTGTCCAAAACCCAATGTAATTTGTTGAGAACAGAACTATCCGTCAAGACTCAAAACAACACAAGTCCATCGATGCATGTACAATATGAAATTAAGGACTTGCTGAGAGCTGTTGAACCCTAATTGCGGAGACGATACGAGTCAGCGAAACCTGATTCTTTGTGAAATAGTTGAAGCCTGATTTCTTTGAGAAAAAATTTGGAAAGCCATACCAAAAATGAGGATGAATTACTATCTTCAGTGCCCCTGACCAGATTCGCATTTTTGGCCTGAGCCCACATGTAGACAAGACTTGGCATTACACTCTTATTGCAGGATGAAATGTCCGCAAGGATGACCAATGGATATCTTTGCAGTGATTCCTTATCCTCTGGTTATTAATGTTGGAATCTTGATAGAGGTAAACTTACGATCCTTGCAGATTATTCTCCCTATTATCCTAACTTAGTTTTATAAACGTTTTGCTCAATACTATGTGGTTGGTTTTTCAGGTGATGACTAATGGAAGATACAAAAGCGTAGAGCATCGGCCTGTTACAGACCTATGTGGTTGGCTTTTCAGGTGATGACTAATGGAAGATACAAAAGCGTAGATCATCGCGCAATGACAGACCGTTGTAGGGCTGGGTTATAGATTGCAGTCTTTTATGCTCCTGAATCCGAAGCAGAGTCGGTCCAGCACTGGAACTCATTGATCAAGCTCATCCATGCTTGTTCAGGAATTTTATTCATGAAGATTACATGAAACTCATTTATCAAACTCATCCATGCTTGTTCAGAAATTTTATTCATGAAGACTACATGAAATATTATTTGTTCAGAAATTTTATTCATGAAGATTACATGAAATATTATCTCTGGCGGAGTGGAGGGGAAGCATTCATTGTATGAATATGCTGGTATCAAAAGCTCACATACAAACAAATAGATTAATTAAGTGGCATTTGTTCTGCTCATATAGTTCGTCTGGTTAGGACTGAATAGAGAAATAGAGAAATTACTGTGAGTTTTAGGTCCCAACAAATCCTCCAATAATAAAAATTTAAAATTAAATTAGTTATGAACAATTATAACGATTTTTAAAAATTTATAATTATAACTATTTTCAGCTGCTCATCACGTTTAGGAATGGGTTACTCTCGAGTTGGGAGGTTCCTGGAAGGTGTATATGTAGTTGATGGTGTTACATCAGTGATTTAAAAGATAAGTATCAGTCTATGTTTAATTTATATGATATACATGTTTGTGTTATTGATGTTTGAGTGTTATCATGTGTTCAATTACATGTGGATTTATTATTAATTTTGTTTTGAATATGTTATTTGTTTAATTTTTATTAAAATGTATATTATATATATAAATGTTCTGTAGTGTAGCATTGTTAAATGATTGGGAATGGATGGGGATATTACAAATTTTCATAGTTAAATTGGTATCATAGTTATATGCAATTTTTTCTTAATACAACATTAAGACTCATGGTGAACTAATTCAAACATATGATGTTGAACCCAAAACACGTATTATCAATATTAAATTTTTTCCAAAACATAAAATTGGTCGAGATATCCAATGTATGTATGGACCATCCCTTCTAATAGATAATTCTGAAAAGCAAAGGACCAATGGCCTTAGAAGAATAAAAATAAGGTTTTTATGACCATTATCACATCTCATCACATTAATGTAATGTCGTTGTTTGGAATTTCAAAAAATAATCTTTTATTTACTATATTAATAATTCTTTAATAAATGTTCTAAGAAACGAAGATCAATAACCTCATGAATAAAAATAAGGTTTTTTTTTATGCCATCATTAGTTTTGTAATTTTATTATAATTTGAAATTTGGGAAAACAATCTTTTTATTTACAATATCAATAGTATTTTTCTTTTTAGTTTATGGAAGAAATATAATTCAATATGCTTTATAATAAAATATATTTCAATATATTATTTAAAAATAAATATAATATAAATATTTTTCTACTTATGTTTTAGTTTTAGTGATATTGATATTATTTGTTTAGCTGAAATTTGGGAGCATGAGGAGTTTAAGGTCTCTAACATGGAAGGATTTCTCTTTGTGGTTGGCATGGAACAAAAAATTCCATCGTCTGAGGATAGAGGAGGCATGGCTTGTTATATTAGAAAACATTTCTCCTCACTCCCACATTCCAACTTCATAAAATTACGATATCTTAATCAATACATTACACCAATGTTACAAGATGTATATAATAATTGTTATTTTACCCTATTAATTCAACTTTTTTATTAGAAAAATAATCTAGATAAAAGTGTCCCTATAATGGTAGAATAAATATATTTATAATTTGAAAATGAAGGGCCAATATCCTCGAAACTTTTGATGTTGGTAGGATTGTAACTAAACAAGCTACTCTTTTAAGTAATGACCTCAACCATGATCCTTTATGGCTAGACGAGGGATGTATTTTTATCTAATATCTATAAAATAAGCTTTGAAGACCTAATTGAGAATTTGTTTGGTAGTGAGTTGGTCAAGCTCTGTAGCTCTCAAGACTAATAATTTGCAATGGGTAATAGAAGTGGCCAAACTCCAACTAGATGACACGTATTCATGGGCTAGGTAGAAGTGTCGTTGTATGATATTTGATATCACCATTTCAACAAATAACAACTTTGACCTTTTAAATGACCATGGTGACTACGATCATAAACCTTAACCTTAACTCTAATTTTCCATGCACTTAGGAACACCATTGAGAGAATTAGAATAATCAAACAATTTAAGCTTTGACAAAAGTAAAAGTTGACATTTTCTTAAAGGATTTAAATGGCGAATTTAAACCTCCTAACCTCAGACAAATTGAAGAACTCTATCATAATTTTACAACTACCCTTTCCACTTCTATTAACAAGTTCTCTTCAGAGGTGTCCTATAAAAATAATAGAGCGACCAACCCTTGGTATGATAAAGAATGTAAAATTACTAATATCCATTAGGATACTTCTAATGAGTCCTTAAAACTTGATAAAGATCAATATGTACAAATCTCTGAAAATTGAAAAGAAAAAAAAAAGATGCTATATCAATAAAATGCAAGAGCAGCTTTCACAACTATACAAGTTGGATCCTAAGAAGTTTTAAGGTCAAATTCTAAAATGCAATACTAAAAGAAAATAATAGGATTCCCTTGGGACTTGGAATTCTTACCTTAAAATTCTTCTGGAGTTCCCTAATGCATTGGACACCATTCCTATTGTCCCCTACAAAGGAATGGGTTTTCTTTAGATGACATAGAATTATGGGTTAAGCGGCTTGCAAATCGGAAATCTAAGGAACATTGAACGCTATTGAGCTGAATTTTTTTAAATCGGAAGGTCAATCCTTATCTCTCACATCAAGCTTTATGGAATTATTTTGGAAAAGAAGATTAGCCTTTGGCTAAAAGTCTGATAAAAAGAGCTAAATGTCAAGTTGGGTTTAGGAGATATCATTCAACTGTGGACCATCTTGTTACCTTTAGGATCATTGCAAAGGAGTTCCGCAATACTAAAACCAATATTTTTTGTTGTTTTGTTGACTTTCAGAAAAGATTTTGACATGGTTCATAGGAAAAACCTTTGGAATAGGTTGAAAGAGATAAAGTGTCTCTCGAGTTGAGGGTTGCTGCAATAAGGATGTATGAGAATGTTATTGCAAAGTTTAAAACACTAAGGGCTGGTCAAAGAGATTAACTACAATATCAGGAGTCCAAACAAGGTTGTCCCTGTCCCCATTTTTGCACTAAGAACTAAATACTCTAAAATATATTTGATTTGATTAATATGACTATTAATATAAATATAATTTTTTTAATATTTTATTTATTTATATAATTCAATCAAAACATAGAAATACTCTAAAATATATTAGTAGTCATATACAAAAGATCTTCAATTTAGAAGTCAAGCAGGGCTTTCCTAAACCATGGACGCAAAGCCTCATTGTTCCTATTTTAAAAAATGGGGATACAAACATTCCCTCTAATTATAGGACCATTATGATTAGCCCGATTTTAGCAAAGCTTTATGGAATTATTTTGGAAAAGAAGATTAGCATTTGGCTAGAAAGTCACGGTAAAAGAGCTAAAGGCCAGGCCGGGTTTAGGAGATATCGTTCAACCGTGGACCATCTTGTTACCTTTAGGATCATTGCAGTGGAGTTCCGCAATACTAAAACCAATATTTTTTGTTGTTTTTTTGACTTTAGAAAAGCTTTTGACATCGTTCCTAGGAAAAACCTTTGGAACAGGTTCGAAGAGATAAAAGTGTCTCTCGAGTTGAGGGTTGTTGCAATAAGGATGTATGAGAATGTTATTGATAAGTTTAAAAACATTGAGGGCTGGTCAAAAGAGATTAACTACAATATTGGAGTCAAACAATGTTGTCCCTTGTCCCCTACTCTTTTTGGCATATGCAATGATCAGTTAGAAGAATGCTTGGAAAAAGCAGGTTGTGCCGGACCTACTCTCACTGGTATAGTCACCAATCTTCTTCTTTATGCCGATGATATCGTTCTTATGGAAAAGGGTCCCCATGATCTTGAAAACCAACTAAGAATCCTCAAGGTCTTTTGCTCCAATATCGGTATGACTGTTAATACTGATAAGACTAAGGTCATGATTATTAAATCCAATAAGATCCCTTATGATACATTTGTATATGACAACAAAAGCTTGGAGGAAGTGACTTCATACAAAGATCTTGGAATTGATATTCACCACAAGCTCAACTGGAATTATAGCATTGAGAAAAGGATTATTGGGGGATGGAAAGCTTATTATGGGCTTGAAAACAATTGTAAATCAATTGATCTTTGGATTTGGGATAAGAAGAAACTCCTCTTTGAGACTTTTGTTACACCTGTTATTATTTATGGATGTGAAGTGTGGGGTTGTAGTATCTCTCGTGAATCCTAGAGAAAGATAGAGCAAAGACAAAAGAATTTTATAACCTATAATCTCAAAATTAAAGGAAATACGCCCTATCCCATCCTCCTCGTAGAAACACGTCTCTCCCCCATTGAGAGCATGGCTATGACTAGATACCTAATGTATAAGAACAAATTAAACAACATGGAAGACAAGAGGCTACCTAAAATTGCTTCAAAATCAAGTCATAACCACCATCGACTCAAGCGAGGATGGCATAAAGA
>SNQJ01S0238873.1:0-12924 GCA_010110895.2 Picea sitchensis
CAATTAAGTGAGTTAATCCCAGTTGTACTAGTTGTAACTGAACTTACACTAGTGAGAGTTCAGTGAATTAATTATTAATTAATTCAAAATCAGTGAACTCATATGAAACTGAAGATTCACCACGGTTAACTACATGCATGTCATATCTGGTGGAGACCTAGTTGAGATAACAGGTGAAAGGGACAGTTTGGATATCAGTTGAGATTTGAGTGAAGTGCACTCATGAAATCACACATGCAGTGGATATTCTTATGAGAATGTGAAAACTAGGCAATTCGAATTCATTGTGAGAATTCTAATTGCAGAGATTGTGTAGAGGAGGCAGGCTGTCTGGACACAAAGAATTGGCACATGTATTTGCTGAATTTTTGTATGACAGTGTGAGATGATTGTATTGTACTGAGAGCTCTTGGATTAGAGTTTTGTATGAGATTGTTTCATGATATATGATATACATAATATATGAATGTGGGTTTTTTAGCTTTACGCTTTCCCGAAAAAACTTTTGTGTTATGTGTTCTTGATATTTCACTTTTGTGATCGTGGTTTAAATTTCTGCAAGAATATTAGTAGAAGTGATTATGTATTTAACAATGGCATATAATTGTTAGATCAGGAGAATCACAAGAAATACTTAATTTGTATTGAAATTTCTACACTTATAACATTAGAAAATGCCTCTCCGAACTTCATGGATATATACACCATAGGTTAGATCGTTACATAGTTCAAGAACTTGTTTTGGTTACACTAGTTCATGAACTTCCTCCGCTATAAGAACTACCACACATTTATTATCAGTAAATTTGTATTATTATCATAACAATCTCCAACATCATAATTATCTTTTATTATTATCATAATTGTTATTATTATTATTCCAACAATCTCCACCTTGACAATAATTTACCTGATACCTTTCCCAAACCCATTCATCACCTCTTTTGCAAGCCAAAATAAGCGACACTCCATCACAACTTCTCCAACAGTATTGGTTTCATGAACATGTTTGCACAACTTGCTTCAGTATGGGCCACTCCACCTCCATCAGTGACATGTCTTACACAATGATTCCTTGTCTCATCTTGATATGCTGAATGATTAGTCAAACACACAATGCTTTGACCATCACAAAACACCCTATCATGTACTTGTTCAAACTTTCCCAATAGATCCTTGCATTCATGCGAGAAAAAAACTTAGGAAGATCCCTTCTTGTCCAAGTCTTGTGAATCAACATAACCATAGACTAAATCATGCAACCACTATAGGTGATACTTGTGCTTTTGTGCTTCTATGATACTGAAGCACTCATTTCCATGCTCTTCACCTGGTTTTTCCACGTGTCCACTGAAAACACCAACTACATGTGAAATATTTGAACATTCCATCACAAACATCAAGCTTCCTACTGTATTAGCATGTAATACACTAGACATAACCTTTTCTTCTTTACAACCATGACATAAACTTGAAGAAATATTGCAATGGAAAAATAAAGGGATGTTGACTAGTTTCACAATGTTCATACTGAACCACATCAGTATCGTATCCATAGGATTATGTTGTGATAACCACAACTTACCATTCCCCCCGTCTCTGTGTACTCATATGCCGAAGATTTGTTTTGCTACTCCTAAATCCTTCATCTAAAACATCCTAGCGAACTGAGCCTCTAACCTACTAATATTAAACATGCTTAGCATATCATCATCATATAATACTAAGGAAATGAATGTACAATCTTCAAACCTATCAAAATAAACACAATGGCTATATTCACTTCTTAAGAAATTTTGGCTCACCATGAAAAGATCTAACATCTTGTACAATTTCCTAGGTACCTTTAGGCCGTGCAATGATTCTCTAAGTTTGAAACAAAATCTCCCTTTGCAATCCAAAAAAGATAATGATTTTTGCATGTACATATCTCTACTAGTGACAATTCTATGGGAAGTAGGATCCCACAATCTACATCTATTAACCCCATCATTGTAATCAATCTAGAGATATAAAACTTGTAGCAATTCAAAGATTGAAAGTTTGAAAATAACTTACAACTTACTGGTACCTGCAACCCCAAATATTTCTTGTTCATATGTCCCTATTGTTGATGCGATAAACAAGTAGGTGCACTTTATTTATGAGATACCACCACAACTATAATTGTCTTAGTTTTTCCTTCCAACTTATAAAAATTTCCAATCTTCTTTGCCTTCATAACCATCAAATTGCCCTTGAATACTTGTAGTTCTCTACCTTTACCTATAAACTCATGACCACTAGAATCCAACACTTCGAGAGAAATTAAATTTTTCTTTAGTTCAAGAATATGTCTAACATTAGTTAATTCCCTTATAACCCCATCAAACTTTTTGATTTTGACACTTCCATCCCTGATAGTTTTACAAGAATTATCATTAACCATAAGAACAACTCCATTTTCAACTGCTTGATAAGAAGTAAACCAATTTCTATTTGGGAAAATATGGTGTGAGGCAACAGAGTCTAAAATCCATTCTTCATAGTATTCATAGACATTACTAATAGACAAGACTTCATCAATCATACTGGACCTAATTCAACTGAATTTTCGTCCGATTTGGAATCTTCCCTGGACTCCTTGGACTCGTGCGATTTCCAAAAATCCTTTTTAAGATGCCCAACTTTATTACAGTTCCAACATCTTCCCTTACCCTTTCTGCTTTTCAACTTAGACCTGGATGTTCTACTCGAATCTTCTCCCCTTTCAGTGGATCGACCTCTAGCCACCGATGCTTATGTTTGGAGGTTTCAAGAGTTGATATTCTCCGCACCTCTTTAGACAATAGAGCTCCAAAAACAATATCAAATTCAAGAGTCTTCGTTTTACTAAATCTAATGGAAGTAACTATATGATCCCAAGATTCAGGTAATGAACATAACAGTGTAACTTCCTTATCTTCTTCATCACGTTCAACATCCATACTATTCAATTGGAAAATAAGAGTATTAAACACATTCAAATGATTTGCAATTTTCATAACTTCTCTCATTTTTAAACTGTATAGATTCCTTTTCAAGTAAATCTTATTTTTCAAGGACTTCGTCATATAAATACTTTCCATCCCACTCCATAATCCTTCTATTGTTTCTTCTCCAATAATGTTAAACTAGAAATCATCGGCAAGACATAATCGAATTGTGTTGAGGGATCTAACATCCAGGTCTTCCCACTCTTCATTGGTCATAGATGTAGGTTTTTTCCTCCTTCCGTCTAAATCCTTATGCAAGCCTTATGCAACCCTTGCTATACTAACAAATCTCGCATTTTAAGTTTCCAAAATTTGAAATTATTTTTACCATTAATTTTTTCAATATCGAATTTAGCACTTTCCATATTTGCACTATTTCTTAAAAACTATATTTGAGTTGGGTGTTGAGAATAGTGAGATGAGTTGGATATCGATCGAGATGTATGTGTGAATTGCAACATAGAACGACTTGGGTAGGTTTGGGTTTTTACTGAATATTTATGTATGCATGCAGTACACATGAATGTAATGGAGATTATGAATGAATGAATAAGAAGCGAACCATTGTGGATGTAGAGCGGTTTGGGGTGAAACATGTTAATCCTTGTGTTCTAATGTGCATTTTATTATGATGTGTTTTCTTATTTTGTTTAATGTGCACCTATGATGAATGGTTAATATGAATATTGTATATCTATTAAATGGTTTCACGCATATGATGAATGGTTAAATGAATCTGTCATAGATCGTAGTACCGATATGGTTTCATGCACATAACATATGAATGAATGTTAAGTAAACATTAAGGAATGACTGCCTCATATTCCCCCATGATTGCAAAAACCTAGTTCCTACAGTCCCCATAGGTACCTTGGGTGATAATTCACTTGCTTGCGGGTGATGCCAAAAGGGATAGTATCTTGGGATTTTTTGGTGAAATAATGATTAACCCCGGTCTTCCCACTGCACGCTAACAAATGGTTTTTTTGCCGGGACAGAGATCCACAAATGAGGGGGATGTGGAGGCCAACTAAGAGGGAAATTAGAGAATGGTTGAATACTAAGGAGATTGATTTTATAGTAGATCAAAATAAGAACCCAATGATCAAGACAAAAGAATGGTTACAAAGGTATGTTTTTAAAATTTACATGAAATTTTCTTTGTTGACTTCCCAAAATTTGTTAGCAGAGTGGATCCAGAGATTTATTGAAGAGATTGGAAGATATCAGAATACAGTTCCGAGGAACTGGACTCCTGGATTGATATCATAAGTTAATGACGTAAGCAATAAGACATCACGCACAATTGACTACTAGTTGGATAGTGTGCTGGGAGGTTATTTTACTGAATTTTCCATAGATTGTACTCAATCATACAGTGCTGATGAAAGATAATTCTTCAAGGGACTATGTGGAAGATAACTGAAGTTAACATCTATGTGGATTAAGATGTTTTTATGTGACAAAGGAGTGATGATATGAGTGAAGAGAGGGATGAAGAAAAGGAATGAGGAACAAATGGGTTGAGGACGTCAAGTGAAGAAGAGTGTGCGACGAATGAAGAAATTTGAGTATTTCATAGTGGTAATAGGTTTATATCGAATGAGAAGAAGACTATGGATGTGAGAGAAGGGTAACACAGTGATATTGAGGAAAGAGACATTGGTTCAATATTCTAGATCGAAGGGAGTCTGTGCACGAAATAAAATATCTGTCAGTTTAGTCCAGTAGAAGAAGATACCAGTTAGATTGAAATCTGCATCGAACCCATGACCCTGTGTGAATCACCAAGTACTGAGGTAAGATCATACATTTTGTGAATTTTAGTTAGTGAAGGAAGTAAATATAGTAGGAGAAGTAATCAAAGTAGTGGAAGTAGTACGTTGAGTCAGAATCAGTTAGTGTTGTTAGGAAATAATACCACGTAAAACACAATGGCGGGGGTATATCCCACCTTCAGGATACCTCTCTTTCAAGGGGCCAGTTAAAAAGATCCAGAACAACATCTTTTCATTTGTGACATGATATGGAATGTGAAAAAAATCTAGGATGATGATGTGAAGATTGCACAGTTGGAAACAACCTTAGGAGATCACGCACTATTATGGTATATAAATATCATAATACCACACCTGCGGGTCAGATGAGAAAATTGGCAGAAGTAAGCTAAGCCTTGTTGAAATAATTCTAGAATCCTAAGTCTCAGTGGTAGTGTATTACTGAGATGAAGAAAATTAAGCAGATAGTAAATGAATCAGTATAGGAATATGATCAAAGGTTTAAGATATTGAAAGATCGGTTAACATTCCAGATTCCAAATGAACAACACATAGAATGGTTTATTGCAGGTTTGTTGCCACATATACGCTTCCCTTTGACACAACAAAATATTGCGATGTAGTCGGAAGCTCTAGAAATTGCTATGAAATTGGAAGCATCCCCTGTAGGAGAAAATAACGTGGGGATGGCTCAAGTTTAGTGATAGTTGGATGCATTGACTATTCAGTTGTAGGAAATTATGAAAGGAAAAGAAAAGCATGAGGGAGTATGGTGTATCACCTGTAAAACAAAAGGCCATCATAAATATGAGTGTTCAACATTCCAACAATACTTCAATACAGGAGCTCCAAATCCATTAGGGCTATGGTGTGAAATTTGCAAGACAGTGGGTCACCACCCTCATAACTATCCAAGGTGAATAGGTAGAAGGGGGAGTCTCACAACTTAATACTCCCATGGGAGGTTATAACCAAGGAGGCAACGGAGGATTTAGAGGTTGTGAAAGAGGAAGTTTTGGTCAAGGAAGAATACCTATTATATATTATAATTGTAATCAATATGGACACTTGGCTAGAGACTGTACAAATCCTTGCACGACATGTATGTATTGCATAACACTAGACCATGCAACAGAGGATTGTCCATAATTGATAGAAAAATGGCAGGAAAAGAGGAACACACATGTATATATGATAACAAAAGATGAACATGACAAAAAACCTAAGATAACAACAATTACGTGTGGAGGAACGAGAACTAGAGAAGATACGATAAATCAAGGGAATAAAATTCACTAGTGGGTAAGGAAAGCAACGAATCCATTACCATTGTTTGATCTGAGAAAGGTGAAAGAGAACTACCAACAAGCAAGAAAAGAATTACTGGGAGTAGACTGGATAACATCAAATTTGACTGAGCCACCCTTGTATGATAGACCACTAGTGTTTGATATGCCTCTAGTCTATGATCATTCAGAAAAGCAAGTTGAAAAGGTAAGCACCTTGCAAAGTTTCTTAAGAAGTTGTTTAGAAATAATGAAATATAAATCTGCTTTGAGTAGTCTGCACAGAGTGATTGACCATTGTTCCCAAGAGAAAGAGAAATGTTTCACACATAGATCAGTTAACTAGGTGCATAGTAAGAAGTGAAAAAATAGGGAGTTATGGCTCAATGCGCAGATAGGAGCTTGCGAAATGGACAATATATTTATGGATTTAGGTTCTGATGTGAATATTATCCCAAGACAGACTTGGGAGGTGATGGGATATCCTAAACTAATTTGGTATCCTATTGTTGAGATTATAGAACCAACATAAGATTGTTCCAGTGGGAAGGTTGACATGAGTAAGTGTCAATATTGATGGAGTGCATAGTGTAGCATACTTTGAAGTCATCAAAATAGTAGATGGTAGTACATCATATCCAACACTATTGAGACTTGATTGGGAATTCAATAATCATAATATAATTGACCTAAAGGAGAGACAAATGGTATTCGAAGTGGAAGACTTGAAGGTTAGTACGATGTTAGACCCTACTGAAGGAAGAAGGAATGTAGAACCAACAAAGAGAAAATAAATTGATAATCTGTATAATATGACTGCACGGATGGATGATTACGTGAATCCTACAACTAAATTTGTACTTAGTTGGATAAGTATCAGTTCATGTGTGTCAGACTCAAAACAAGCTCTGGAGGATTGGAAACAAAGGCTGCATGAAGTATCGACAAGAAAGTGTGCTCAAATTACTCGTCCATTGAGATGGACTGAAATCGAAATAGCCGAACCTCCAAGGTATAATGAACTAACACCTATAGAATAATTTATCAATGAGTTTGAAATGAAGAGTCCAGTTCAACAAAGACTCTTTACCTTATATGTCGCACTGAAAGTGACTTTAGTGAGATGGTGGGACGTGCACAAAGATGGCATAAGAGATTGGCAGCAGTGCAAAAGGTTATTACAAATCAGATTTAGAATAGAGAATGAAAGTATCATGCCAAAGTATAGTGGATTAAGTTTTCCAACAGATCATGTTATGAAGTTTATTGTGCAGTGGAGCTCGGTACCAAAACAAGAATGGACTCACTTATTTGTGCATACTCTGTACACAATTCCCAAGAATTGGTACACATAACTAGAAGTGCGCAGAGAAACAACGGATTGGGAAGAGTTAACCAAGAACTTCAAGGTAACGTTCGGTTTTGAAAATAATAATCCTTTGATTGACTCATCCTTGAAGTTTATCAAGAATAAGATTTTTTCATCATAGGAATTGTTGGGATTATACCTTTGTATAGTGCAGCTAGAGTCACTGCGACAGTAGAAGAGGTCTTGCACTGTTATAATGTTGCATAAGAATACCAAGACGAGGACGATCCAAGGAAGTTACAGATATCAAAGAATGAAGGGGAGTGCATAGTAGAGGGACCACAATTTGAATCTACAGTGTATGCTAATCCTTTAAGGAAACATAAAGTAAATATTGGAACAAAATATAATCCTAAGTTTGCGAACATAAGAGACTATTGGAGCGAGAAAACAATTGACAATCTTGTTGACTTATTGCATGAGTATCAGGACTTGTTTCCAACTACTTTTTCAGAGATGAAGGGAATTGCAAGAGAGTTGGGAGAGATGAAAATCCCATTGAAATTGGATGCCAAACCTATGTGATAGAGACCCTATATAATGAACCCAAAATATAAGTAGATGGTAAAAGTTAAGATAGAAATTATGTTAGAGGCTATAATTATAGAACTTGTTGAAGAATCAAAGTGGATCAGCCCAATGGTATTTCAAGACAAGAAAACAAGAGGAATTAGGATATGTGTATATCTGAGAAAGTTGAACGACGCATGTTTAAACGACCCTTTTGCTACACCTTTTATAGATGAAGTATTAGAGAATGTAGGGTGGAAAGGGACTTGCTCTTTTATCGATGGATTCTCAATATACCATAAGATCAATATGTTGATTATTTGGGTTGGTTTTCATTGATGTCAACCCTTGAATAAAATCCAATGGCAAATTCCGATAGCACAAATTTTTGAGTAATGGACACAAGTTTGTTTGATGTATAATGGTATGATTTTTAATATATTTGAAGGTAATACTATTCTATATGGATAGTACATATCATTCCATTTCTGGTGGTATGTGGAATGTCACATAACTCCTCACGGATAGAGAGTTATGGCCATGTGAAGTTGGAGAACCCTCATAAGTTATCTAGAAGCTCCTAAAAGGTCAAAGTAGTCAAAGTGGGTGCAAAGAAAAAATTATTTAAATAATAAAGGTAGTGGAGAATTTAGTATTTATGGATAAGTCAAAGTGGTTGCAAAGAAGAAATTATTTAAATAATAAAGTTAGTGGAGAACTTACTATTTGTGGAAAGTGGTCAAGTTAAGTGGATAAGTGGTTAGAAGTGGGTTAACCCTAAAATAAGGAAAGTGGGTTAAGATAGCTAGAAGGTAACCCCTTGAGGAAGCTACATGAAACTATAAATAAGAGGAAAGGGTCTCTCATTTAAAAACAATTTAGAACATTGAATATTTATTATTGTGTAAGGCTTATTGCAGGTACTCATTGATATATCTGAAGTTGCGAAAGTATGAGGTAGTACGAAGGGTTGATGGAGAAAGTTTTGGAATTATAGAGAATACTAAAAAGCCCTAAGTTCTGAGGTGTACACGGGATAACAGTACAACATATCGCATACATACACTGGCTACCAGTATAACAAAACACACACACATGAAAGGTGTCAGTATAGTAGGACGCGTACGTGAGGGAAAAGCCATGGAAATATGAGGAGATGAAGAAGCCGATGTTTTAGATTCTAAAAAAAATCTCTCAGGAAGGTCTATAATGATCAGATACATCATATCTATCCACTATTTCAAAAGGTATGTCTTATTTCTATGAGTAATTGGATTTTGATGTATGCGTGAGAAATGGTTATGGAGATTTGAGGATTCTCCCTAGAGAGATTAGTGCTTGCATGGGATATTCTGTATAAATCATATCTACAGAAATATAGTGTTGGTATAAGAAAAATTTATCATTGTTAGAAGTTGAGGCACATCTTGTATTTCTTGGCATATGGTTAAGGTTTCTTGTGATACATGAAGTAGCTGAAGTATTGAAAGGATGAATATCAGAAAGGGTTTTATGTATAGTTCATGTGAGGGTTACTATATTGGTTCATGATAACACACAATCATTTGACACATGAATAGAAAGAGATATATAGTATTTGGGTAAAGGTTATGAATGAGGATGCTTACACATGGTATAGTTACAGTTTGAATATAGTGACAGGTTGCAGATCTATGTGAAAAAGGTTACAGAGGGTCAAAAGTTTTCAGAAGAAAGAAAACCCTAGTTTTCAGAAGGTATAAACTGGATGCATAATAGATATGTTGCGTACATACACATGATGTTGTATATATAGGAGGTGTACACATGCTTGTTACAGAACTACAGGTCGTGTATCTATTATATTTGTTTGATGCATGTTTAGTTCAGGTACAAATTGATTGTAGGGAAATAGTACAAGTTGGTTGTAGGTCAGTGGTATAGGTTATTACAGTGGTATATCTCACAGTGATGGTGTGACAGTGGTTCCATCATTCTACTTCTATGTCAGGGCAGTTGGACGGGGCAAGTACAAGTGGTCGTATCCACCTTTCGGTTGTAGCCAAATAACATAGGGGGTTGTAGACAGAAAATTGGGGAGTTGCAGCTTCCCTCAGGTTGTAGCTTGAGAATCTAGGGGGTTGGATCCTCCTTCCAGTTGCAGATGGAAAAAAAGGGAGTTGGTGTTTCCAATGAAAGTAATTCTTAAATACATATAAGAAAAATCATTCTGTGGTTTTCTTTCTCTTTGGGTTTCCACGTAAAAAAATTGGTGTATGGTGTATGTGTATGTTTGCTCATTTGTTCATTGTTTATTTACTCTGTAACTATTGGATGATAATACTACAGTGATCATAAAGAAATATAACACTTGCATATTATTGTTAAAAATGATTAAATTTCTCTATTACTGAGTCACCCCCCCTCTTAGTAATCCAACAATTGGTATCTGAGCAGGTTCCTTCAAGAATCAGTTTAACCATTGAAAGGTAGATCATGGAGAGAAACAACATTTATAAAAATGAAATACCACAATTTGAAGGAAAAAAGTATGCATTCTGGAGCAGAAGGATGAAAACATATATACAGGCACAAGGATTTGAAATTTGGCAATCTATAGTAAATGGATACAGAGAAAAAACAGTTCCGCCAACAAGTGAAAGAGCAATAAAACTCGGTCAAAATAATTCCGAAGCCACAAACACACTTTTGAATGGTCTTGGTGAATTGGTATACACCAAAGTTATACATTGTAAATCCACTAAAGCGATTTGGGACAAACTTCAAAATATTTATCAAGGAGATTCAAAAGTCAAAGAAACAAAGATTCAAACTTATAGAGGTCTGTTCGAACAACTAAAGATGAATGAATATGAGAATATTATAGCTTACTTCTTATGAGTCGATGAAACAGTAAATGAAATCATAGGATTGAGAGAAGAAATTAAAGAATCTGTAATTGTTCAAAAGATACTAATATCTCTTCCTATGAGATTTGATCCTTAGATATCAGCACTAGAAGAAAGAACAGATCTAAACTCAATAAGCATGGAAAAACTATATGGAATCTTCACAACGTATGAAATGAGAACTGAATAGGAAAATCCAGATATAAAAGAAGCAGCTTTGAAAGCATCCAAAAGGTCAAATCAAAAGGGAAAGAAAAAAGAAAAAGAACATAGCATCAATAGTGACTTCTCAGAAGATGATGAAGAAGTGGCCAACTTTGTCAGAAGATTGAACAAGGGAACCAATGACAGATATAAAGGTAAGCTTCCATTGATTTGTTTTAATTGTGATGGTATTAGTCATTTTTCTAACAAATGTCCTTATAACAAAAATAAGAGGAATGATGAAGATTACTCAAATAACAAACAAACATATAAAGACAAAAGAACCAAAAAGGATTTCAAGAAAAGCTTATGCACCAAAGAAGACATCTCCTCATCAGATGAAGATGAAGTCAGTGAAAGTGAGACATAAATAGTTCTATTCATGAGAACAGAAGACTCTGATAAAGAAGACACCGAAGAAGAATATGAAGAGGCAGAAGTTGACTACCGAGAAGAATTGTTGAGTGCCATATAAGTTATAAGAATAGAAAATAAGAAAAACAAGAAGCTACAAGTAGAACTAGACAAGAACGAAGACACTCATGAACTAGAACAGATGATCACGAAATTGAAGGTTCAAATAGAAGAAGATAAAATAATTGAAGAGGCACTCAAATAACGGTTAGAAGAAAAAGACATGTTCATTGGAAATTTGAAAGCATAGATTGTCACATTGACAAAGGATATTTAAAAGAAAAATATGCAAAACAACTCAAAAGTTTTGGATGACATTATCAATAGTCAAAAGCCTCATCATGACAAGTCCAAACTTGGATACAATTAGAAAGAAAAGGGATCAAGATCCAAAACAACATAACAAGAAACATATCCAAAAAGCTATGTAGAAACAATCAAAGGGGATAGAAAAACCTACAAGGAAGATTACAGGGACACTCCTCCATCAATAAGATTCAAATTTCAGAATCAACGTCCGACAGAAACAAATAGGCCTCAGGAAGAAGAAGGATTCATAAGAGTAACTCCTTTCATAAGATCTTCAACTTCCATGTGTCAAACTATATTTTTTGGTTTATGTTATGCATGCAATAATTTTGGACATAAAGATGTAAATTGCAGAGATAATAGTAGGAACATAAACAACTTTGAAAGTCATACACAAAATGGTTATCCAGGAAGGCCTAGTGAAACACAGAGAAGAAGCTACAACATGTTTGAATCATTGAGAACTGAAGTGGAATGCTACAAGTGAAACAACTTTGGACACATGGACAAATATTGTAGAATGGAAGTCCCTCCTAGAGAACCACAACAAAACAACAACAATCACAGACATGAACCTTAGAAGATGACATGGACAAGAAAACAGAATCAATATAGCAATGAAGAATGCACACTCTCTCTACAAGCTAAGCAGAAGAAATGTGGTTGGTATGTTGACAATGGCTGTTCAAAACACATGACATGTGATAAATACAAGTTTCTTACTTTAAGAAAGGAAAGATATGGATCAGTCTCCTTTAGAAATGATGATTTAGCTAAAATCATTGGAAAATGCATAGTCAGAATTGGAAACAAGAAGACCAAGGCAGAAAATGTTCTACTAGAGGAAGACATGAAACATAATCTTCTAAGTGTAAGTCAAATGTGTGACCAAGGTCGTAAAATTACTTTCGACTCATAGAAGTGCGATATAAGAAAAGAAGGTTCAGGAAAATTTATTTCTACAGCTGCAAGAACTTCAAGCAACATATATGTATTAAGTGAAATTGGAAATGAAAAGTGTTGTCTAGGAAAGGAAGATGAAGGATGGATATGGCACACAAGAATGGGACACATAAAATTTTATAACCTTGTCAAAGTCAACAAAAAGGAAGCAGTTAGAGAAATGCCCCAGATCACGAAACCAACCAACAC
>SNQJ01S0238873.1:12934-23887 GCA_010110895.2 Picea sitchensis
ATATATATATATATATATATATTGTGTTTAGTAATTAGTTAGTTATTTCTCTCTTTTATTCGTTTCTTTTAGGATTCTTAGATTGGCTAACAGAGTCATTAAACCCGTCATAACGAGTTACACCAAACGACTTGGGTTATTTAGACAACCCTGAACCTGACTCACTCTTCCAGTTGATGGACGGTCAATTTCGCCCGTCAACAAATCTTCAGATACATCAAAGCAACCAAGGAATTTTTATTTCTCAATCTAAGTATATCAGAGAAATGCTAACGAGGTTCCAAATGGAAGATTGCAAACTAGTTACCACTCCTATCCAAACCAGTTGCAAGTTGAGAAAAGATGATGATTCAAAGTCTATAGACCAGAGGAAATCCAGGTCAATGATTGGTAGCTTGCTATATGTGACAACATTCATACCAGATGTAATGCAGACAGTTGGACAAGTGGCATGATTTCAAGCAGCACCAAAGAATCACATGTCTTAACAGTGAAGAGGATTTTTAGATATCTCAAAGGAACAAAAGAGTTTGGATTATGGTATCCAAAAGGAAAGGATCTATCACTTATTTCCTACACAGATATAGATTGGGTAGGTTGCATTGATGAGCGACGAAACACTAGTGGAACAATGTTCTACTTGGGTGAGTGTTTAGTATCTTGGCTAAGAAAAAAATAATCATCAGTGTCTTTATCTACAACCGAAGAAGAGTATATTGCAACAATAGGATGTTGTACACATGTTCTATAGATGAAACAAACTTTGACAGATATAGAGGTTGAGTATGAAGAGTCCATTTCATTCTATTGTGATAATACAAGAGCCATCAATATCTCAAAGAATCTGATGATGCACTCCAAGACAAAGAACATTCCAATCAAGTATAACTTTCTATGGGAAAATGGTGTAGATAAGAACATCAGAGTTGAGTATGTGGGAACAAAAGAACAAGTAGTAGACATATTTAAAAAACCGCTTCAAAGGGAATCCTTTGAGCATATTCGCCAGAGACTCAGAGTATTTTCTACTCCAAAATGAATGCTTTTGAATGCTTATCTTATATGTCTTATATTTACACGAGAAAGCACCATAAAGAGGATAGTTCTAGTTGCGAGATCAGTTTCAGGAAGATTTCAGTCAGGGGGAGTATCCCCAAGGACAATTTAGTTAGGGGGAACAACCCTAGATGGAAAGATACCTTTGCCATTGATGACAAAGGGGGAGATATTTATTAGATACATAGCACAAAGGAATGGTTCCAGGCGGAAGGATGGTCACCGAGGGAGCATGAGTAATGTGACTTCAGTATTGCATCAGAGTGTTGCCATCAATGCCAAAGGGGGGGATTGTTGATTATTTGGGTTGGTTGTCATTGATGTCAACCCTTGAAGAAAATACAATAGCACAAAGGTTTGGGTAATGGACCCAAGTTTTTTTGATGTATAATGGTATGATTTTTAATATATTTGAAGGTAAGACTATTCTAGATGGATAGTACATGTCATGCCATTTTCGATGGTATGTGGAACATCACATAACTCCTCACAGATAGAGAGTTATCGCCATCTGAAGTTGGAGAACCCTCATGAGTTATCTAGAAGCCCCTAAAAGGTCAAAGTAGTCAAAGTGGGTGCAAAGAAGAAATTACTTAAATAATAAAGGTAGTGGAGAATTTACTATTTATGGATAAGTCAAAGTGGTTGCAAATAATAAATTATTTAAATAACAAAGTTAGTGGAGAACTTACTATTTGTGGAAAGTTGTCAAGTTAAGTGGACAAGTGGTTAGAAGTGGGTTAGCCCTAAAATAAGAAAAGTGGGTTAAGATGGTTAGAATGTAACCCCTTGAGGAAGCTACATGAAAGTATAAATAAGAGGCAATGGTCTCTCATTTAAAAAAAATCGAGCACATTGAATATATATTATTTTTTAAGGCTTATTAGAGGTACTCATTAATATATCTGAAGTTGCGAAAGTATGAGGTAGCATGAAGGGTTGACGACGAAAGTTTCAGAATTACAGAGAATATTAAAACCCCTAAGTTCTAAGGCGTACGTGGGCTAACAGTACAACAAGGCGCATACATATGCGGGCTACCGGTATAATAGAGCACGTACGCACTCAGGATGCCAGTATAATAGGACACATATGTGAGGGAAAAACCATGGAAATATGAGGAGATGAAGAAGTCGAGGTTTTAGATTCTGAGAAAAATCTCCTAGGAAGGTATACATTGATCAGATAAATCAGATCTATCCACTGGTTCAAAAGGTATCTCTTATTTCTATGAGTAATTGGATTTTGATGTATGCATGAGAAATGGTTATGGAGAGTTGATGATTCTCCCTAGAGATATTAGTGGCTGCATGGGATATTCTGTATAAATCAGATCTACAGAAATATAGTGTCAGTATAAGAAACATTTATCATTGTTAGAAGTTGAGGCAAATATTGTATTTCTTGGCATATGGTTAAGGGTTCTTGTGATACATGAAGTAGTTGAAGTATTGAAAGTCTGGATATCATAAAGGGTTTTATGTCTAGTTCATGTGAGGGTTACTATATTGGTTCATGATAACACACACTCATTAGACACATGACTAGAAAGAGATATAAAGTCTTTGGGTAAAGGTTATGAATGAGGATGCTTGCACATGGTACAGTTACAGTCTGAATATAATGATAGGTTGCAGATCTATGTGAAAGAGGTTATAGAGGGTTAGAAGTTTTCAGAAGTAAGAAAACCCTAGTTTTCATAAGGTATACATAGGATGCATAACATATAGGTCACGTACATACACATGTTGTTATATATATAGGGCGTATACATATGCTTGTTGCAGAACTACACGTCGCGTATCTCTTATATGTGTTTCATACATGTTCAGTTTTGGTAGAGATTGATTGGAGGGTAGTAGTACAGGTTGGTTGCAGGTCAGTGGTACAGGTTATTACCGTGGTATATCTCACAGTGATAGTGTGATAGTGGTTCCATCATTCTACTTCTACGTTAGGGAGGTTGGATGGGGCAAGGACATGTGGTTGTAGCCGGAGAACATAGGGGGTTGTAGCCAGAAAATTGGGGAGTTGGAGCTTCCCTCGGGTTGTAGCCTGAGAAAATAGGGGGTTGAAGCCTCCTTCCAGTTGCAGCTGGAAAACAAAGGAAGTTGGTGCTTCCAATGAATGTAATTCTTAAAGACATATAAGAAAAAATAATTCCATGGTTTTCTCCCACTTTGGGTTTCCACGTAAAAACATTTGTGTAATGTGTATGTGTATGTTTTCTCATTTGTTCATTGTTTATTTACTCTGTAACTATTGGATGATAATGCTATAGTGATCATAAATAAATATAACACTTGCATATTATGGTTAAAAAATATTAAATTGATCTATTACTGATTCACCCCCCCTCTCAGTAATCCAACACAATATTGCACAAGAAGATCGATATAAGATGACCTTTGTAAAAGAATGGGGTTGTTACCAGTCCACAACTATGTTATTTGGTTTGAAGAATGCACCAACAATATTTTCTAGAGTAGTTGTTGCAACTTTCAAAGCATTCATTCATAATTTATTAGAAGTGTACTTAGATTAATGGACAATATTTATTCTATTAAAAAATCATGTTGAACTTCTGCGCTTAATGTTGGATAAGTGTAGGAAATACCAGATCTGATTGAATCAGAAGAAATGCATTTTTTTTGCACCTTTTGGAATTTTGTTGGGCCATGTGGTGTGTAAACTAGGATTGTTAATGGACCCTACTATTAACGCTCTCTAAATTTTGTTCAGCTGAATAGAAAAATGACAGAGGTCGCTTTTTCAATCTACTTTAGAGCTGGGCACTAACATGCTCAACTCAGAGAGGGCTCTCTCGTATCACTTGAAATATCTATGACAATCAATGACTATATTTGGTTTGTTTTGAGGGGTTTTTATAAAGTAACTGGAGAAATGAAGATAACATTTGGACTATGGAGTCTAGAATGAAAAATGCAATGTCAAAAAATGAGAAGTATTAAGAGGAAAAGTCTAAATGAGGTAGTGAGTCTGAGTTTATATCTGAAAATTTGCATGGCATCAGAAGGAAAAGAAACATATAACTGCATCAAAACATATCAAAATAAATTCTGAATTGGTTGAGAAGAAATACACATAGTCTAAATCGCTTAAGCCGAGAGCATCACAATGATGAATTCTAGATTTTTGTTTCTCCAATTTAGACAGATGAAAGCGTAAATGAAATATAAGATAACAGGAATCACATACTATGAATGAACACAAGACTCATATCACCGCCAGTTAGAATCTTTTCGTAAACAATCCAAAATCTGCCTTTGCATTTATATATTCATTCTATCCCCAAAATTTACAAAGTCTTCCTACACAAAGGGAAGGATCCTCTTTTCTCCATGCTTTCTATAATCCTCGAGATATAATATATATATATATATATATATATATATATATATATATATATATATATATATATATATATATATATATATATATATATATACTCACTCTATATATATATATATATATATATATATATATATATACATATATACATACATACATACATACATACATATATATATATATATATATAGAGGAATTATAAATGGAA
The DNA here is from genome assembly GCA_010110895.2 of Picea sitchensis. Lineage (NCBI taxonomy): Eukaryota > Viridiplantae > Streptophyta > Pinopsida > Pinales > Pinaceae > Picea > Picea sitchensis. The sequence goes on from SNQJ01S0238873.1 coordinate 17,571, forward strand.
TTCAAAACATTTAGACTTCCCCATAATTCTAAAAAATAGAGATAAGTTACAAAAAATGAGTGATTTACAATAACATTTATCTATTTTAAAGGGACCATTCAAGCAGTGCGTCATATTTAGGGCCCCTTTCTTCGACCACCAACTATCCAAAATTTTGTAATGTACTTAATCGTACCTCGTGGAATTCAAAACATTTAGACTTCCCCATAATTTAAAAAATAGAGATAAGTTACAAAAAATGAGTGATTTACAATAACATTTATCCTATTTTAAAGGGACCATTAGAAACAGGTCTGTCATATTTAGGGCCCCTTTCTTCGACCACCATCTGTCCAAAAATTGTTGTAATGTACTTAATTTTACCTGGGAATTCATTTCAGCTTGGCGATATCCTCCTTCAGAGTGCTCAACCAAGCAAGTTGATTTTCTTCGACGCTCTCCATCGTCTCAGCTATGATTTCTGTTCTCTGTCATTTGGTCTGCTACTTCTTCGTTGTCTACTTGTAGATTTTGTCAGCATGTTCATTGACGACTAGGTCCCTCATAATAGGGTTTAATATAACCCCCAACTCTGGTTCAATCGTGGGTTCGGTATGAAATTTAGTTGCTAATATTTGCGCAACCCACCTTTCTTTCTCACTTATTGATAAGTTTGACACATTAGTTGAAAACCCTGTTGTACTAGATATTGTTTGATTTATGTTGTCCATGTCTTCCAATTTTCATAGAGACGACTATTTTTGTCTCCCTTAACTCTACATAACTCAGAAAATTGATCCAGCTCGAGATTAACTCACTTATGGATGGGACGACGATTTTCAGACGTAGGATAAAGCTACCCATATCTGAAGATCGGTAGTCCTTGAATCCTAATCATTAATTACTGACAGTGTACGTTGGTTTGACATGCTTCATCAATCTACTTTGAATGATGAAATTTTGAGTTAGTTATACGATGATGTTCACCTGACATGTTGGATGGGAAGTACCCAAACCAACAACGTGAGGTGATTTGACTAGCCGTCACCTCCCCCCACGAGTTGTTGATTTGACACATTAGACCACGTGACATAGGGGTTTGTGGAAAAATGGTTTCAAGAAAAATTCTTTTCACCCCGATGTACTTCTACGGGCGCCACACATCCACTACTAAAAACACAATGGTTTTCCCCAGTCTGCCCTTGCATAATTAAGTTTTGTGCTAGTTCACCGCCTGATATGGGCCTCAACCGTTGATCCAGGATGCTTCAAGATCAATGGTCCGTAGGACTCCTTCCTTCTCTCTTCCACTGTATTTGTCCATATTACCACCACATATGACCCAATTCTCCAAATAACGCCATGTCTCTACACTGATTTAATCCCCTGCTAAATTTAAACTCGGATTTGAAGCATGGTCGTCATGGTGATAACATAGGCTCCAACTAGGGATGTTATCCTCCCTGTGAGGTATAAAATAACCTGTAGACCTGGTGCATTCTTCATTGGGCTGCCTTCAAACGTGTGTGGGCATCCTGTTACGGCTTGGAGACTGAATCGTCAAATATTAAAAATGGATTTTGCAAACTGCTTTCCACTGAATGCTGGAAAATTACCTCTAGGATCTAACTGTACATACTACTAGAAGTTTAAAAAATGCTTGATCAACAAGATTATTTGCACACTTCTACCTACCCTAAATGCTGAAAAAGAACTGTTAATCAAGTGAAATTATAATCCCAATGTAGCCATGACAACATTCTATCCACCGTTCGTTTATTTTGCACTTGCTTGTTCGAAAACCCTTCTACTGACGATTCATTTAAAATTCTATCCATAAGTTCAATTATTAAAATTTTTGAAGGGCCTGGATTGTTCACTTCCTCCAATAGGATCGCAAATGGATATTCTAAGATATGGATAAAACAATCATCACATTCCACTCCTTTCACTGCATTTCTATTTTCAGGTGATTGAACTTGTTGACTTCTATTGAAAAACCGACAGAGTTGTTAAGAAGTCTGGTAGTAGGGATTTCTTGAGTCATAAGCCAACCATGTCTGGAGAACATCATCTGATGTAAAAAGACTCATATTTGATACATGCATTGATTTGTTGTTAGCCACTATTATTGGTAAATCCTGATTATAAACTTTTTCCATATAATGTGTCTTGGGATCATGAATTATATGGAATAATGATTCCTTTTTAGGAGTCAATATAGAAGATCAAGCTTCCTCCACACGTGTTTCCTTGTTGTTCAGACTCTCCATAGGTGAAGTTTCAAAATCTTCATCCATGTCTAGGCTATTCAGAAATAGGATCACTACGTCATTTTCGGGGGAAGAAAGGAAACCTTGAAATACTTTGTCTTGCTGAGAATATTGTTGAACATCTACATTAGTTTTAGGAGAAGGGAAATGACCTTCAACAACAATTTCTTGATCAACTTATTCTTTAATCTGATGGTTAAGCACATATTTCAATTATGAATTGAAATACCTTTCCAAGTAATGATCGTTTAATGCATGTGAGTGTAGTTGGTGTTCTTCATTGATGACAACCTTTTCATGTAAAACAGTACTACTGTGAATACAGTCAGAACTCCCTATTTTTTTGAAATCTCGTGATTTTCCCATTCAAAGGAAGAAAAACATAAGGGGATAGAGTTTTTATCTGTAAGCCCACTTCTTTTTTCACTTTCAATGTCATGCTTGGATGCTTTCTAATTTGAAATGCTACAGACATTTTGTTTCAACAGTTCGAATGAGGGAAAACACAATTGCAGGGTTTGGTTACTTGACTCAAAACCTTCTTCATTTTCTCCAGTGTCATCATAGGTACATTTCTCCATCTCTTTGTATTGTTGGACATGTTCACTTTCATCTTTGTCTTCGACCAATGACTGGACTTTTGAATTGACAAGATCTTCCACAAAACAAGGAATAGGGTCATCAAGCGCCCGAGAAGAGTGCTCTAATATCTTGTCAATCTGTTTCGTTGGTTTGGTGTGACTTTGCATCAACACAAATCCGCTTGCTTCAACAATGATTTGAGAATTCTCTCTCAAAAATTTGAATGTGGCAAATAACAAGGGTAGATAATTTTATTCAGCTGATACAATACTCTTCCCTTTGTAATTGTGATATGTAGGTTGACTTATCTCACTGTATTGCTGAAAAAGAAAGTCTTCAACATCACAATCCTCCTCATATTTGTCATATACAGGAAAATCAACTGTCTGTGAGATGTCATATAACAAGAACACATTGGGGACATCGACATGTTCTTCAACAAACATATTTGTAATCTCATCCTTTTGACTGTCTATAAATGAATACAAAAAACAATCATCTTTTTGCTCATCATGAGATGGATCAACACACCCTCTTTCAAGAGGTGGAATATAATTTTTTGCAGAATCATTGGCATAAGAAACTGCAATAGGACCTCTTGTGTTGCCGATTTTATGTTCAGGATCCCAATCAACCCCTTTCCTTCCATATTCACTTTCACATTCTTGAGCATTTAGTCTCTCATTTTGAATATGTTTACATGCTTGGATGTTGAGTTGAATGTCCTGAGAGTCATAGAACATTTATTGTAAGGACTTGGATCTTAATTCCATAAGAAGGAGAGACGAATATGGATGGAGAGTAGTTGCATAATGGAGGATGGAAATAACTTCAGTGGGTCAAATTTCTTTGGGTAAATTGTGATAGATACTGGAAAACCTTCTGCTGAAAACACAAATATTTTCATTGTCCTACTTTTCCAAAGCATAGAAATCTCTAAGATGCAAGTCCAAAGACTTCTTCTTGCCCCAAAACTTAAAAAAAACATCCTTCAATTCCTCCCATGAGCTAATTGTCTCTGGCTGCAAATGTTTAAACCAGTCTTTGGTGTCTCCTTTCAAATATTGAGAGAAGGCCCTCATACAAACATCATCATGGTCAATCTAAAACAAATCTATAAAATGCTTAAACCCTTGGATGTGTTTTTTAGCTGAGATGGTATCAGGTTCCCCATCAAACATAGGTAGGTACTCATAGTGTTTTGGAGGAAAATTATGAAGGATGTGGGGTAACTTTAAGGGTTTGTATCTATCCTGAGTCTTTGAGGGTGTTGGATCAAGTGCAGGAGATGAAATATCAAACCTGGTTTCATGAGGCTCATCAACTTGGTTATGGTCATCACGTGGCCCATGTTGGATTACTGAGAGGGGGGGTGAATCAATAATAGTGTAATTATAATCCTTTTTCTTCAAATGTTATATCAATGTAGAATTATTATCCAATAATGAGAAGTAAGAAATAAACAATCACACACATACACAGTACACCAGTGTTTTACGTGGAAACCCAAATCAAGAGAAAACCACAAAATGCTTTTTATTATATGTATTGAAGAATTATATTCATTGGAAGCACCAAATTCCTTTGTTTTCTAGCTGCAACTGGAAGGAGGCTCCAACTCGCTACTTTCTCAGGCTACAACCTGAGGGAAGCTCCAACTTCCCAATTATCTGGTTACAAACAGAAGGAGGCTACAACACCCTGTGTTCTCCGGCTACAACCGGAAGGTGGCTACAACCACCTGTCCTTGCCCTGTCCTGCCACCCTGAGGTAGAAGTAGAATTATGGAACAACTTTCACACTATCACTATGAGATATACCACTGTAAACCTGTACCAATAAATCTGAACCATGCATCAACCATGCATCAACCTGTACCTCAACATGTAATCAAGCTATACCATAAACTAGTGCATCAACCATGCACCAACCTGTACCATAAACAAGTGCATCCAACCATGTACCAATCATGTGTCAATTACTCATCAACTATGACTCATCAATATGTACCAAAATCATCACCTATACACCTCATGTATGTGCCAACTCATCAACTACTTGTCTCAACCATGTACTCAACATGTACCTCAACCAAAATCCCTCATCAATTTCATCATCCAAATATGATTTGTAGCTCTGTAATAGACCTGGTGTATATGATCACATTCTTGCAAACCTTCCTTAACTTTAACAACAAGATAATTTTCATCAAACTTTTCTTTAGTCTCACATGCCTAGTTTTGGATTAGTCAACAACCCTAACTTGAAGTAATCATAACTTTGAACCTGTAATGTATAAATATATGAAACTGATATACAATTCTCTTCAATGTGTTTTGTGTGATTGCTCCAGGTGTCACTACTTGGAACCTCTCAGAAAAGGAGTTATAGCAAAAATGACATACCTTGCTAAATTTTGTCTTATTCTAGAGTGCGATCTTGTAGAGAGTGCCCACATGAAATATTCATTGAATTGATCTAAAAATGTTACAAAACATACTAAATACTATACCCTAACCAACACATTTTGTCTCATTGAATTGGGATTTGTTATGAAGAATTTATGACGTTTTTACCCAAAACACTTGTTTTTGACTAGTTTCAGGACTAGCCACAAACCCTATTTTCCACGGAGTGTAACTCCCAAAATACAACGATCCACAAGATGAATTTTTTACCATAGATACTTGGATATGTTTTCTCAATGGAATAGAAATTTCACGGTCTGAATCATTATAGAAAAAAAGTTATAGCGAAAATGGTGAGAAGACCTATAAATAACATACCTTAGAAAGCACCATCAAAAGAATTTATCCTTCCTTGCATTTCGACCTTCTTTTCTTCACCTTCCCTTAGAAATTCATCTTATATATCCTTTATTACCTCATACACCTATAGCTATTCAATATTCTCAAGTGTAATTAAAATTAGAGAGCCTTGCCTCTTATTTATACTCTCCAAGTAGCTTCCTTAAAAACATCTTCTACGTCACTTGGCTCACTTTCATTATTTTAGGGTTAACCCACTTCTAATTTAACCATTAAATTTATTATTGAAACAATATATTTTGTATTCACTTTGAATTATAATACACTCATCACTTCACTTTATTATTTACCTTTAAAAATCTCTTAAACAACTTTGACTACTTTGACCTTTTGGGGCTTCTAGATGACATATGAGGGTCCTCCAACTTCGTAAGGCCATAAATCTCAAACCATGAGGAGTTATGTGACATTCCACATACCACTAGAAATGGAATGACAAGCAATATCCATCTAGGATATTTTCCCTGACAATTTCATTGTCCTTCATCTCATTATTCCTCAATTAAGCATGGGCTCTCTTACTCCGCAAAGTGTCTTCTCGTGAGGGATTTCACCATAAGGGGACCATTTTGGAGTTCATCCATATTTACTTCTTATCAACCATGACAAAAAAATAATGAGTCATGTTTACATCAAACAATCTTGGGTCCATTAC
>SNQJ01S0238875.1:0-13648 GCA_010110895.2 Picea sitchensis
AATGAACACTTTCTCAACTCTCCTTAAATTTGATGCTCTCTCAACACCCACAACACCATCCTCAAGTGTTGCATGTGCTCTTCTTTAGACTTTGAGTAAATGAGAATGTCATTCAAAACTACAATGACAAACTTATTTAAATATTCTGTGAAAAATCCATTCATTAAACACATGAAGACAACTAGTGCATTTGACAACGAAAATGACACCACTATGAACTCATAGTGACCATACCTTGTTATGAAGGCAATATTAATGAAGTATTCCTCTTTTATTATTACTTGGTTTTATCCATATCTAAGATCTATCTTGGAAAATATTCGCATGCCTCTCAATTGATCAAACAGGTCATCTATCCTTGGCAAAGGATACTTGTTCTTTACTGTTACTTTGTTCAATTGCTTGAAGTCGATACAAAGTCTCAACATACTATCCTTCTTCTTCATGAACACAACTGGTGCACCCCAAGGTGACACACTTGGGCATATATACCCCTTCTTCAGAAGCTATTCAAGTTACATATGTAACTCCAATTATGGTGTACTCATCTGTTAAGGATTTTTGGATACATATGCTACTCCCGACACCATATTTATAGAGAAGTCAATTTCTATTTTTAGAGGTGTTGGCCCTTGACCACGTTTTGGGAGCACTTGGTCATATTTGACCTTTTTTGTCACTTCGACAGCCTGTCGAAGATGGAGCGCCAGACGAAGCGGAGATTGCAGGATCTTGACCCACTTTTGGGTCCCTTTTTGGGTTTTGGGAATATGTAATGGGAAAGGGATGTCGACCCATGGGTTCACCCATGCTTAGGACCACTTTTGTAAATGCATAAACAAACATCTAGGCATCTAGTAGAGTACGGTATCTATGTGATATGGCTAAGTGCCAAGAGGGAATTTGTGTGATCAAGAGTTTTGTGCATTATGTATAGACTTGCAGAGCTTAGTGCAAGTCTCTGTGGGAAGGTATAGAAGGATTTGTGTTGAAAGGCAAGGAAGAAGGATCTAGCGAGCTGCACAAATATTCTGTCCTGTGTGAAGTAAGGGTTTCTACGGATCTGTTCTTGTAACCGATTGGACGATGATAATAAAGAAGAAGATTTGGTGGACGTAGCCCCAGGGTGGGGGTGAACCACGTAAATCTGTGTGTTATGCTTTGTGCTTTGACTTGATGTGTTTATCCCTACTTTTGCAAAGCGATTTGATATATTTAGATGGATATACTTACGTTTTGTGCTTCATTAGTGTGTATGAATAGTAGATCTGATATGTATGAATATTCTTAGTGCTGATCTACTGGATCTGATCCGTTTTACTGTTGCTAAGTACTAAGGTACCTTAGATATAAGTGAATGTTGCGATGCTCTGTGCTATCTGCGAAGTATAATAAGGGTTGAATATTAATGAATGATCAATGCTAATTGCTCTATAAGTGATATAATCACAGAACTGTGTCCCAACTAAGGTTGCAGACACCTGAGTCTCGCAACCACCCCTACTTCTACCTCGGGTATGACTTCATCTGCTTCGCAGGTGTTGCCGAAAGGGCTGGTAGTTAGGGTTTTTTTGGTGCATTGTTGTAGCATTGAACCCTGGGGTTGTCCCTGTGCCAACAAATGGTTCTGTTGTCGGGACGTGAAACTGTGATTGCTGGGAATCGAGGAAGAAGAATCCTTGTGCAAATATTCATCCTGAAACTGTGGAATCTCTGTGCGTGGATCTGTGCCCTAGTGCGCAGTATTCCACTTGATCTGAAAAGCTCTGTGCTAAAGAAAGAAGGCCAGATCTGAAGAAAAGAAGCAAGATCTGAATGCTTTGTGCTCCAAGAAAAGTAAAAGTGGAAGTCTCTGAAGAAAAGAGGTCAGATCTGCAGAAAAGAGGTAAGATCTGTAAGCTCAGTGCTCTGATAAAGGTAAGAGTAGTTAAAAGTTTTAGATCTGGAGGCTTTGTGCTCTGTAGAAGTAAGATAAGTGAAATTTTTTGTTTCTAAGGTATGGATGTAGGTATGTTTAATAGAGTTTATCCTAGTTTGAAAACTGGGGCACTGATAGATGAAAGAAGGTTTGATATGAGTAGATCTGGTAAGAATAGTGATAAATATGTTATACCTATGCATAGAAAAAATGTTGGGACTAAAAAATGGATGCAGGGTCCTAGAAAGAATTTTTTGCAGATTAGATACCATGATCCTAGTGCACAATATAGAAGAAGTTGGGGATCGTTTAAAAGAAAGAGAGGAGTGACCCTCTGTTATAGTTGAATAATACCTGGACATCTTGATAAGGAATGCCCTGGCAAAGGATCTAGTTGTCTTTATTGCAAAGCTATGGACCATGAGGTAATGTATTTCCTTAGAATGATCTCTAGGCTGGAAGAAATGAATATTTATCAGGAAAACCCTAAGGCAGATCCAGAAGAGGTAGAACCCCAACACGAATCAGAGAAGGTATTGATACAAACGAAAGAGACTCTGAATGACCACTGATATGTTAGAATATCAGAGATTTTCAAAGAAAAAGAATGCATTGAAGCAAGAATAGGAGACTTTGACATTGACTCTGTCCTTGATAAAGAGACACAAGTGAACATTATGCCAGAAAGAACTTGGGAAGCTATAAGGAAGTCTGCTATGATCCTTTCATTAGGAGGAATAGGACTATTCATAGGAAAACTAATGATTTTATGTGGAAAGGTCGCTCAGATACCTGTGATAGTCAATGGAACTTCGACAAGGGAAGATTTTGAGATTATTAAATTCATTGAAGACAGTGCCCCGTTTACCATTTTACTAGGCAAATCTTGGATTGAGAGAGATCAAGCTAGAAAGAAGGAAGAAGAAGAAGTCTTAGAACATAAGAGACAAGAGTTAAAATATTTTATGACCCAAAAGATTGCACAGTTGATGGAAGAAAAAGAGAACAGATCGAATCTACTTGACACTAGAAGCGTAGATATCGAAGCTACAGGAACATCGGAAGACATACAGAAGGATGACATTTCTACCCTAGATAAAGAAGAAGTGATAAACCAGAATCCTAAGAAAGGATCTTAGCAGCGCGAAGTGACTATGCCCAAGGAAAATAAGAATCGGAATGGGAAAAGAACCACCGAGAGGAAGCTCATGGGGAAAAAGGCTAGGGAGCTATGTAAGAAGAAGGCCAAGAATGAGAAGTTACATCAGGTTCTAGAGGGTACCTCATAGAAAGAAACCTTACAGAATTGGAGCTTCACTGGGATATCAAAACAATGACATATGCCACTTCTCTATGGAGAAGCAATATAGCTATTGAAAACCGATATATCCATTCGACTGCTACTCTGAACATCTAGAAAATCATTTACGATTCGCCACCAGACTGTTGGATCGCACCATAATGGACAGAAGAAGAGTTAATGAGGCTCATAACCATTGCAAGTAAATTGTTACCAAGATTGCCTATTTATCTCATCGCGCCATGAACAAGGAACACTTTTTCCAACTGAGAATTTGAAGCCCGAAAAATAGCAATTGCATACAGTGCTCATTACGCTCTTGCTATTCAATCTAGTGCAGTGTATAAGACCGTCGTGAACCCAATTATTTTGTCCTAAGCACGTATGTTCGACGAGCTTACCGCTACTGAAGAATCCATAATAGAAGTTCTCCTTGAGCTAAGAACTGAGAGAGTCATGTCAGAGCGAGGTTTATCCACAGGATTACAGGCATCATCCACGAGAGGACTAGAAACCTCTCCATCCATTGCTTGTGCTAGTCTGTCTTGACCAGCCAATGAGAAATGTACTAAGCACAGAGATGACCTCGCCAATTCCAAGCTGATTCCAAGCATTCTACCGGCCTATCTACCCGCTCTGTGTGGCGCCATCAACCGTGATAGTGTACCCCGAGAGTTCGAATATGCTGTGATCACTGCGTACCTTATGAAAGGGGTGCACGTAGTTTGCGCTGACCAGGATAAGCTCGCAACACTAAAATTTAGTGAATTCAACCTTGGAGACCAAAAATATTACAACATGCTGGCCCCACATAAGTACTTGACCAGGACCAAAGGAAAGAATTCGAAGATTATCCCATAGCCACCAAAGCTTTAGCGCAAGTTCAGAAAGACCTCGAGGACCACATAAGTACTGCAAAAAGGGAAATGATCGGTCTATAAGAAAAATGGGATGAAGAGAAAGCAGTGCTACAAAAAAACAAGGAACAATTGCTCACAGAGAAACGTGAAGTATGGGAAAGGGTTCACAACGCACTTCGCTCTGTGACAATCATAGAAGTGAAAATTGAGGAACGAGTCCCACAACAACTTGAAGAAGTAATCCAACAGCTTCAGTAGCGCATCACAGATATGGAAATTCGTACCATGCCCGAAGCTCCTCAAGAAATCATAGATCTAAGAGAGGCAACTTCTCACAGCGCAGTTGGCAGAATGGAATCCCTTGCCTTAGAGTGCAAGCAACTGAGCTCTAGGAGCACTCAGACATATGAAAATCTCACATAAAATCCAAAGTTACAGGTGTTGGAGTCACAACTCCACGAAGTAAAGCAACACACAGATATGCTACAGGCACAACTGAAGGCCTTAACACCAGTTGAAAGAATGAAGAGGTTTCAAGAGAAATGCACGACCCAACAACAGATCCACACGATCCAGACCAAAGTGATGGAAGTCTCTCAACGAATTCAACCAGTGCAAGAGAAGGCATGCCAACTGTTCACTGAAGTTGGAATCCAAGGAGTAGAGCTTGAACAGGTCGTCATCACAACAAAACAATGCCTAGAAGGGCCGGTCAATGATGCACTCATCCAGGAGTTCACTGAGGAAAAGGCCATAGAATTACAGCAGGTCGAATCATCTCGAGCCAAGATCGAGGCATTCAAGGCATAATTTCTTAGAGTAGAGTGACTCGGGATGAGTCACAGGTGAGTGTTGGGGGCCTGTTGGTCCTTGACCAAGTTTTAGGAGAACTTGGTCATATTTGAACGTTTTTGGGACTTCGACAACCTGTTGAAGATGGAGCGCCAGACGAAGCAGAGATTGCAGAATCTCAGCCCACTTTTGGGTCCCTTTTTGGGTTTTTGGAATATGTAATGGGAAAGGGATGTCAGCCCGTGGGTTCACCCATTCTTAGGACCACTTTTGTAAATGTATAAATATACATCTAGGCATCTAGTAGAGGACGATATCTATGTGATATGGCTAAGTGCCAATAGGGAATCTATGGGATCAAGAGTTTTGTGAATTCTATATAGACTTGTAGAGCTTAGTGCAAATCCCTGTGGGAAGGTATAGAAGGCTTTGTGTTGAAGGGAAAGGAAGAAGGATCTAGCGAGCTGCGCAGATCTTCTGTCCTATGAAAAGTAAGGGTTTCTACGGCTCTATGCTTGTAACCGATTGGACGACGATAATAAAGAAGAAGAGTTGGTGGACGTAGCCCCAGGGTGGGGGTAAACCACATAAAACCTGTGTTGCCCGCTTTGTGCCTTGTTCTGATGCATTGATGTGATTATTTGCTAAGTGCTTTGAGATGAGTAGATAGATCTATTATATAGGTTTATGCTTAGTTCTTATGAAGTGTAGAATGTTGGGTTTGATTCATATGTATATGCTAAGTGCTTGACCTGTTAGATCTGAACACTCTGTAGATGATAAGTGATCAAACAGTCTAGTCATTGTGAATGATGCGAAGTTCTGTTGTATCTGTGAAGTAGTCATTGATTTCATAATAAATATCCAACAATGATAAGTGCTATATTAAGTAAGGAATCACAGATCCGTGTCCCAACTAAGGTTGCAGACACTTGAGTCATGCAATCACCCCTACCTCTACCTCGGGTGAGACCTCATCTACTTCACAGGTGTTGCTGAAAGGGCTGATAGTTAGGGTTTTTTTGGTGCACTATTGTAGTGTTGAACCCTGGGTTTTCCTTTGTGCCAACAAGAGGCAATCCCAATATCTCTTTAAATACATCCTCCTATTCTTTCAGTACTGCACAATATTCCACACTCGACACTTTATCATTAGGTTCCTCTTCCATGTGCACTGCGAATACTTGACATGCTTTCCTGTAGCTTTTCTTCAACTGCAACATTGAAAATTCCCTGATAGTCACAACTCTTGGAATGACTTGAACTATTCTCAAATTTCCTTGCTCATTTAGGAAAGTAAATGAATTATTGTAACAATCTAGGAAAACATGGTGCTCGACCAACCAATCCATACCAATGAGACAATCGTACAAACCCAAAGGTATGATATTAAAATTGACCTTTGTGTGCAGACCATTCATCTCCATTGTACATGCCTTAACCACCTCACTAATCTTCCCTTTTTATCCTATCGCTAACTACAACAACCAAAATTTTCCAAGCTTGCTTCTCAGAAAATGGAATCTTTGCACCATCTTAGTATCTAGATAACTATGACTAGATCTTGAGTCTATTAAAATAAAAATGAGTTGGTCAGTAATCTTACCTTCCACCTTGATCATGTGCGACTGAAACTCAACCTCCTTGTTATCCACCATGACATAAATCCTTGGGACATTTCTACCCATGTCCTCAACTATCGCATCTTGCCGAACATTGTGCGTAGTCCTAGATTTATCTCCTCTTTGAGGGAAATCTCTTCGCATATGATTTTCTCCACAACCCCAACACTTAATAGGTTTCTTCCATGAGTTTTGTCTCATTGTCTCTGACATTTTGGGCTCCTAGAGGTTTGACTATCCTTGCACAATATTTCTGAAAAATGGTGGTTTAACTCCTTCCTTTGTTCCACCTTAATTTTCATCTTGTCTTCCCCAGCCTTTTGGAAAGTCAATCTTCCCCTCAAATGGTCATAAATACATTAATCACACCTTATGGTTTCTTCCAATGTATTAGGGTCATCATATTGTATTTTATCATTAATAAATGAGGGTATCCCTATAAGATACCTCTGAGTCTTCACTTGCTCGTCCTTGATAAAAGGCACACAATTCAACAGTTCTAAAAATATTCTTTCATACTCATCAATCGTCATACTCTCAAGCTTGAGTTAGAAGAACTCCTTCATTTTCTTGTCATAGTATCGCTTGGTTAAGTATTTCTTTTGGAAATACCTCTTGAACTCTCTCCAGGTCACTTTCTTCTCATCAATGTTTTTCACTTGCACATAGTGTTCCCACCACATTGATGCCTTTCCTTTTAGTTGATAGATAACAATCCTTCTTTCTTCCAACGCATAATAGTTATGCGACTGGAAGTACTTCCTCATATACAACAACCATGTCTCTTCATCCTCGTACTTTTTTTTCTCATTGCCAAAGGTAGGAGGTTTGATCTTATTCATTTCCCCCTGTAGCTAATCCACCCCAATTATTCTCTTATTCTTTTTGATAGGTGATGGACTTGAACTACTGCAGTCCTTCTTGAAAGAATGCTTACCAACACTTCTTTCTTCTGTTCTTTTCTTATCATGAGACTTGCGACTTCTTGATATACTTGACTCTGTCTCCTTATCCATCTTATTTTATATTATGTCCAAAATTTGGATCAATTTGACATTCAAATCATCTTGTTGTACCTTGGCTCTCATAAGCCTTTCATTATCCACCTTATAGCTTTGGAAATATTTCTGCAATACTTTTACAGTTTCTACCAAGTTCATGTGCCCCCCCTTGTATTCTATACCATTGGCACCCAAACCAACATAAATATCCCCAAATTCATCATCATGACTATAAGTCCTCTACGCATCTTCCATGATTTCAACCTTCTCCACTGATTATGTCCTGCTCTATTCGCTGATAATTCTGCAAAAATGTGTGGACAACAAGATTTATTAGGTGATTTCATGCAACAACTACATGAAAACTTTGCACCATTATGTTATAATCCTTCCCTCATATTTCTTGGATGATTATAACACTCCAACTCTAGTGTGAAAACCCGTGCATTACTACTCTTGTGTGCATCACAACTTTATATTGCACACCCATGGCCTTCCACGCAAACTAAAATATGCACTGTGCGACACCAATTCTTAGTGCACACATCTCTTCATGTTGGTCTTTATCCCATACAAGTCCAATGTTGAACCAATATCTCTGATACCACTTTGTAACGTGCCCAATATCCCACTGAGTTCCGTTACCACCTTACAGATGCTTTCATACCACTTTGTAATGTCCCCTATCACCCCAATATTGGCCATGTCACACAACCTCAAATTTTGCAGCTCCAAATCAACCCAATTGTAACATCCCCAACATATTATTGAGACATGTTACTCTAAAATTTTGCTGAGTAATTTCAACTTTGTACACAATATGCACAGTTTCACTTGAAGTAACATGCTCATCCCAAGCTTGAGTTGCGTTATTGTTGGAGCTACGCATGGTTGTAAGACCCTAGGTTCAAGTTATCGTTTGACCAACAAAACCCTTCAGACATTGGCCCTTTCGGCATCACCTTCATGTGGATATGGAGTCTCAAATGAGGTATCTATTGGGATTACATGAGCCATGTTTCTGTAGTGGTGAGAGAATGGGAGGTTATCATTCTATTCATTCTTTATTATCTATTCTGTGTGCGATATTCTACAAGTACTCTTTTTCAGTTACTTAGTGAATCTTAGATTCATATTACCATTATATTCCATATTACAATAGAAGCTCATTATTGTAATAGTCATCAATATTGTGCCACGATTACACATAAGATAAATATACTCTAATATGCATCTAGACAGATTCCATAAACAATCACACAAAATACATTCAACACAACATTTAACATGATTCACCCAACTTTGAGATACGTCCACAACGATTGTCTTATTTATTATGGGTTGGTAATTTCTTTAGGATTGTGCACTTCACTTACAAAGTTACATCATGGTTATCTTTCTCTTCTCCTAGCCTAGTCGCTCTGCAGTGAAAGCCTCTCTCTCTCTCTCTCTCTACATCATCTCTTTAGCATTCAAATATAAATTCCTACCTTCAATGGAATAGAAAAAAACCATTACAATAACTAGTAGAGAACTCAACAATGAGGAACTAACCAAAAGAGAGACCCGAAGAAACCCTATTATCCCAACCCATTACATATTTATATATGATTTCTAGGGCTTAAAACCCTACTTTATTCATCCCCAAAACCCTATTATAATGCATGACTGCTCCAGTTAACTGGTTGTTCGGGCTGCTTTAACCTACTTTTCCGCATCCTTCTATATTTAGTATGTCGAGTTGTCATCCTTCATTTTCACTTGCTTTCTTCTCCAACTTTCTTCTCTTCTTTATTCTTCTCTCTACTTTATTCCTCTGTTTTATTCCTCCATTTTATTCATGTTTCCGCTTTATTCCTATTTTTTCTTTCTTCTTCTTTCTGTGAACTATCCTCCTTTTATGTACTATCCTCTTGAATCTTGTGCCTCAATTGCACACTCCCCAATCTTCCTTCTTCTTCTGTGCACTTCTTCTACACTTTGGATTTTTATCAAAATTGTATCCAAAACTGCATGTCCAACAAGAACCTAACACTCACCTCTGGCTTGTCTCGAGCCACTTAGGCATGTTTCCTATTCCTCCATGCCTCAATAAAATTTTGGGAGGTTTCTTGAGCAACCTTCGCTTCTTTGAGTATCATTGCCTCTGTTTATACGATCTCTTTAGCCCCCTGTGCAGTGAAGGCTATAATGTTTTCTTCTGCTTCATGAACTGATTGTTTTACCTTACCCTCTGCAGTGGCCAATTCACCTATCACCCTCACCTTTTCTTCCTGCAACGGTCCTAAATGTTGATAAAGGATATTTTGTTGATCCCGCATACTATCCACTTCCACGTATTACTGCCTCTATTCCAAAATGGTTGTCACACGTTTAGTTGGTGGAAGTGTAGTTATTTTCTCTGAAGCTTGTTGTGCATTTTCCCGTGCTTCTCTTAATTTGGCCTCCATAAATTTCATCTCAAGATCTTCCACTAAGTCTATCCAGATATGTGTTCTATCCTCACATTGTTTTCCACAGTCTTCTTTCACTCTCCTTATGTTGGCGTCTGTTTTCATAGTTGTTCTCTCCCTTCCTCCTCTTACTTCTGGTGGCATGACTAACATAATTCATAATTGTAGGTCTTATATCTATGATCGAAAGCCTTTTATGACTTCATTGATATTCAATACTTTTTATTCCATAGTAGCTTTTATTACTATCAAGACTTCTAGAATTGCCTTGTATAATTTCTGGACGACCACTTTTGTTTTCTGCGGCATAATTTCAGCTTCGTCCTTTTCCTTGAGGGATTTATTTACCCTTTTATTGGCCTTGTTCTTGTCTTTCATTACTTCTTCCACTCGACATTCAAATTCCCTCTTTTGTTGGAGCATAGTGTCATACTATTTCTCTAGGTGATCCCATTCATCCATTATTTTTGTCATCTCTTGGTGTGCTTCATCTCCTCGGCTCTTAATCTCTTGAAACATGCCTATTTTCAAGTTTTGTAATCTTTGTATCGACATCCTCTATACCACTATGTTCATATGTCCTAGTGCATTCACATGTTCCTGTAGTTAGGTCATTGGAAATTTAAGTGTGTCTATCTCAATTTGTAGTATTATGTTCTCGATTGCTAATTGGGTTAATACTAGATGTGCAATCCCTGCTTCCTTCCATAGGATTATGGATGGTACTCCCTTGGACCTACACTTATTTGTTATGCTAGTTGCTTCCAAGAGTTGTTGTAGTGTTACCAAATGCACCCTCTGTTGTTGCTCTACTTTCTTCCTAGTTTCTTCCTCAATGACTCCCTCCATGACATCCCATAGTTGGTAGCCAAATGCAGTGCATATTGTCATTGGTTAAAGTGTAAACTGGGGTTTCTCTGTGGGCGTTAGTCTTCTTGTGCACCCCTCCTCCTAGTTCCTTCCCCTTATCCTTTAGTTTTTCTCTTGTCGTGGGGACTATTTGTTGAACTCATGTTGTTGATGGGCCATGTGTATCTCCTTCACCATTGTTATAATCATTCCCTTGCTCCCCATCTTCCCAATAATTCACAATTAGGCATACATCCTCTAATGTCAACTGATAGTTGGTTTGAAACCACTGGTGTAGAGGTTCTTTCTTTTCCTACATGTACATGTGGTGCATGCCTTCTTTGAATTGCACAATGTCTTTGTATGTTTCCACTATCTTGGATGAGATGTTTGGCACATGTTCAATTAGATACCTAATAGTATCAAAGTATACAAAGAACGTGACATTATTATCTTGTTTCATTCTCTTGGTTGGCGTATGCCATAAGTTGTCATACCGCGCAACCATACTACCTCTACCAGATGTGCCCATGTGCTAGTAATATCCCGGTTCCTTCCATACTACCAATGCAATCAAGTTCAAAAGCCATGAATAGTGAAATTCAATACCCTTCTCATGTGCCTTGATACAATCTATCAAAAAATGATTTACTAAAAAGGTAACCCAGTTCATTTGGATCCCCTCGGAGAATGTTTTTTGCAGCTGCAATCACTGCAATAGGTACTTCATCCTTACAAAATTTGTGCAGCAATTTGCAAGACAACACCTGTGTTTCAAACCAAACACCTTTTTCATTGATGTTCATGACATCCAATCCCCTTTTCCCCCTGAAATTGTGGAACTTTTCCTTCATTTCTTATGATAGGGATCTCTCCCCTGCCTTGTTAAACAAAGTGGATGGATCCTCTCTGGATTTCGATAGACTTGTGATCAACGCAATCAATGCAGTACAAATTGACATTGGGGGGTCAAGACACAATGTCCCCCCATGGACGCAACTGAGTAGTAAATTCACACAAGCGTTGATTTCCAGAGTACATCTAAAGTGTGGGATCTCCATCAGGTTCAATATTCCCAACTTATCTAGTCTTGTTGCCCACACCTCTATCTCCGAACAATATCACTCCTATGCCTAATATGCTCTTAGCGCACAAGTATTTTTCCCTATCTATCTCAAGGAATTTCTGCTCGTTTGTGATATTGTGATCTGCAAACTTAAGGGCGACAACCTTGTTGAGCATGTCTCCTTCAATACTTACACTAGGTGGGACTAGTGATGTTGCCAACGGGTATTTACCGTCGGCTAGTACTTTGATTGGTAGTGAGTTATCTTTCCTCCGGGAGATACAATCTTTGTGGAAGCTTTCTTGTGAATGCAAATTCAAAGTTTTGGGTATTTCCTCAACATCTGGTGTAACCGCTAGTCGTTTTGACCGCTTTCGCGCCGCTGTTAATGGCGCTCCAACTTTTGGTGGGGACATTGTCTTGTGCGATAGGTTCCTTTACTTTCTCTGTGGTTGTTTTGTTGTAGCTATATTTTGGCTCTGAATCAATCGAGTTTTCTATGGTTTAGTCTCCCTTTCATGTAGATATTAATCACAATGATTTACACTTAGTGACCTTCGACTGTCTCTGTGCCTCCTTGCCAACTGCGCATGTCTGATCACGCCTTAACTAACTTGTCCAATCCGCCAACGGGGTTGATGAATGGTTTAAATAAATGTGTCTTTATTACCAAATCTGTTGTGTGATTTTTTCCTTTTACTTCCAATCTGTCGTGATTTCCAGTGGATTTTGCAATTTAAGATTATACGATGTCTTTATGACCTATCATTACCCTATTATCGTCATTATTTCAATGCTTTAATGATTTTAACGGTCTTATCAGTTCCAAACTGTGCAACTATTTTTCTTTTACATCTGTTGCTTCCCAATATTTTTCTTCTGTATATTATTTTTTTAATTGGCGCAGTTCCATCATGACGAGCGATAATAATCCCCTCTGTGCAATCTCCTAGGCCTTGTACTCTATACTATTTTTCTTTTTTATATATCTACTTTTTTATTTGATTTTCTTTCTTTTTCTACTGTTTATTTGTTTTCCTATGTTTTCCCTTCCCACTATAGTACAATTACTATGATACATGTGGTCTGGCACAACCTAGATTACTGCGTAGACTATCGACCATCTCTACAGAGTTTCAACCGACTTCCATTCACCATTCCTCCAAGGACTTATCCATTTAGGGTTTCCAACTGTGCAAGACCTGTCTCAGATACATGTTGAATCACATATTGTAGTGTACCCTTCACTGCCCAGGTTTCCCAACCTCTCAGTTTACCATTCCTTACATGGAATTATAAACAAATGCATTTAATACAATTAAATATGTTTAAAACTCAGAGTAAAATATATGGGTACTGATATATTAAATGTTCCATAGCATTTATGTTTAATTCATTTACACAGCGGAATACATGATACATGAACAACACAGTCATGCCAAAAGTGTTAAAACATAATTCAGAATACTTATCTTGTATCAGCTGGAGAAATCACCAACCAAGTGCAGGCCTTCCACGAACCTCCCAGCCTTAGACCACACTGTTCATCAGATCAACAGTAGGTCACCCCCGAGATGGGACCGAGCTCCACCCCAAGGCAAGGAATCTAGACTCATGCTGAGGTTACAGGGAAGATAGCACATACACATTCACCAGGAAGAAGCTCTCCCAGGAATCTCCCACGCTCATTGCCCACAGATCCTCATTCCCCACATGCCTGTTCCACCCCAGGAGAGTGCACCTTCTTTGTCACCTAGACAGTCCTTCGGCTGCCAGTCTCCCTTACC